>JAOXOE010000405.1:7681975-7692106 GCA_028565055.1 Phoeniculus purpureus | reverse complement strand
GACCCTGCTCTGGCAGGGGGGTTGGACTAGATGATCTTTCGAGGTCCCTTCCAACCTCTATGATTCTATGATTCTAAGGATGTGGACTTGATGGAGCAGGTCCAGAGGAGGCCATGACAATGCTCAGAGGGCTGGAGCCCCTCTGCTATGGGGACAGGCTGAGACAGTTGGGGCTGTTCAGTCTGGAGAGGAGAAGACTGCAGGGGGAACTTTACAGCCACCTTCCAATCCCTGAAAGGGGCTGTCAGAAGGCTGGGAAAGACTGTTCACAAGAGCAGGGAACAATAGGACAAGAGGTCATGGTTTGAAGCTGGAAAGGGCAGACTGAGGCTTGACAGGAGGAAAAGTTCTTGAATCTAAGAGTGGGGGATCCCTGGAACAGGCTGCCCAGAGAGGTGGTGGAGGCTCCATCCCTGGAGTCAGACTGGATGGGGCTCTGGGCAATCTGTTCTAGTTAGAGATGTCCCTGATTGTTGTAGGGAGTTGGACTAGATGACCTTTGGAGGTCTCTTCCCACCCACTACCTTCTATGACTCTATGTACAGAACCCAAAGCACATACTGCACTGTTATCCATCAGCAGTGACCACACAGTCAGGTCAGGTTAGGTTAGCTAATAAAGAAAAGATCGCAAACTCAATACTGCACTTAGCATTAAAAGCTGTAATAGAGTGAAATTCTCACATTGAACAGCTACTTTTTCAACTCTTCACGACTGCAACACCATTTCCCCTTCCACAACCCTTGCAGGATTTCACTGAGCACTTTCTTTAACTAGTAAGATTTCATTTAATAAACAACAATATACAATAAGCATTTGGCTGAAAATAAGGCTGCCTGCCATTCAAAGTAGATGCTTGGTCTGCTCAAAATTAAGGCAGCTCACTTGTATAAGCAACATCTTTAACTATAAAATCTTTGTAATGCCTTTAACACACCATTGCCTTCGCTATAAACACACAGAGGTCACGCCTGGCGCTTCCTTCCATCTAGGAAGCAGCTCTAGCGTGGGAGAGGTTGCTACAGGGACACCACTGATGGCAAGTTCCCTGTTAGGAATTGCAGTGAAATAACAGAAATCCCTTACAAAAATTGTAGCCTTCCAGTTCTAAAGGAGGCACTGAACCAAAGAATCCTGGAAAATGGTGCAGTGTAATTGCGATGAACTTTCCATTTCCTGCTTCTTTACATGTTTGGAGGAGTAAGAAAGGCCACTACAGCCGATGTTTCACGTGTGACACTGATGTCCACGTGTGGACATCACATGATTGAGCTGGTGTAAGAATAAAGTGGTGCTAACCTGTAGTGACCTAGTAATGTGAACAAGCAGAACTCAACGTCAATATGTTACTAAACCACTATGGCTTCTGCCCATTCTTTCTTCCCCGCTCTCTTGCATTTGCATGGTCCCTGCAATCACTTAAAAATCATGGGCTTTCTGCAAGGGCTACCTTCGTTTATAAGGTCCAAGAGGAATAGTATTGCTTACAACCTTTGGAACATTTCTCTGTTTGAGCCACATCTACAGCACAGTATCATTTCAGAAGAACAACACCGTCTCCTCTCAGGGCAGCACTACCACTCAAGACAACTGAGCCAACCAAACCCACCACACAGATACAGCTATGCCAACAGAAACATTGCCCAGCCTGCACCTTGCAAGGAGGTAGTGCAATTCCATTGTCAGAAAAAAACTGAGACCGATACTGCTTAGAGTAGGTAAGATTTGACTTGGACAGCCAACTCCAACACTGCTAGCTAACCTTTTACAAAAAACAAAAATAACCATTTCAGTGCTCAGAACGCTTAAGAAAGAAGAAAGGAAAAAGCACATCCTGCAGCTTTCTCAAAGCACTCAAGCCAGGGTCTTCCCAGTGTCATCTAATGACAGGGCATGGGGCAATGGGCGTGAGCTGAAACACAGGAGGTTCCACATAAATATGAGAAGAGACTTCTCACAGAGCATTGGAACGGGCTGCCCAGGTGGGTTGTGGAGTCTTTTTCTCTGGAGACATTTAAAACCCACCTGGACGTGTTCCTGTGCGACTGGATCTAGGGGATCTTGCTCTGGCAGGGGGATTGGACTGGATGACCTTTCAAGGTCCATTCCAATCCCTAATGTTCTGTGATTCTGTGATCTGGATGCTAAGACAGAGGGAGATTGTTGCCCATCCTCTCAATAAAAAAAAAAAAGTACCTCAAACTCCCAGTTCCAGACTCAACTTATACCCAAGCAACTCCCAAAGGAGTACCCAAAGAATCCAGTCAAGAACTCTTTAAAAAGGAAAAAAAAACACCCCAACAAAAACCCAAGAAATTCATATCCCAGGTTACACGCAGAGATATTTTGGACAGTATCCTGTACGTGTTAGGCACCTTAGCAACTGCAGCTGCCACAACAGCAGAAACAACTTCTATTTTCAGTATTATCTCAAACACAAAGGCTTAAAATAACAACCATTCAGCTGAAAACACGGGAAAGGTTAACACCTGGCTCTCCCACAAAAGTTTTACCCTTAAAATTCATGATACAGTTAAGTCTTCATTTTACTCTGTGAACTCTGAGAAAAATGAAGACATAGAACAATTCAGACCCTGGGGTAAGTGCTTACTGGAAAAACGACAAGCTGAGTCTGGGTTTTCTCTTTTCCAATCTTGTGTCACGTTTGCTCTGAAAAAACCCGCACAAGCATCATAATGAAAGAGTATTTATACACTGCACGCAGGGCAGCACCCTTATTGCCAGGGAGGATGCACGATGAAACGTCAGTTCACCTATGAACAGAAATAATTACTGAGCACGAACAGCCAGAAGCGCAGGGCATATCCATCGTATGCTTTAGAGCTAAGCTTACTTAACTCCACACCACACACTACACCTAGCAGACTGGTTTAGACAATGCTCAGAAACACTGAGACGTAGCAAAGCTTTTACCTTCTCGTGATTTTCTATAAGGATTTCAACGACGATGTTCTGGAACTTCAGGTCCATGATGGCTGCTACCGTTTCCTCTTGTGGCCTCATCAAGGTTGGTCCAAACACCACCCCTAGATTTGCCACAGTCATTAGATTCCTCTTGGCATGCTTTGAAACACTTTTGGAAAAGAATTGAAGGAAAAAACAGGAAATAGGTTATGAAAAATTCCCATTACTGTTGGAAACAGCAGCCTACAAATGAAAACATTACATTGCCTTAATCTTATGCTGTAGAAGTTTATTTGGTGCAAAGTTTCTTCACATGAAGTTTTACTGAACCCTGAAAAACAGAAGAGCTATTCTTCCACTGGCAATTTAATGACAAAAGCAGTCTCTTACCAAACTTAAATATATAAAATGCACTTAAGCCTTGGACCAGAGCAAGTGTGAAACCAACTTAAATTTGCTAACAGATCTCCACTACTTGCTTTGCCAGCATTCGCAAAAATAAAGTATAATGTTCCCTTTCTCACTTCAATCAAACTCTCAGCTGCTGGCAGGGCTGCTAAAGTAAACACTCGCACGGCTTCATTAACAGCTTCGATTTCTGCCTTTCCCGCCAAAACACACACGGCGCGAGTCACACGTCGAGATGGGCTTCACCTCCAGCCTCCCTTCACTAAGGGAGTCAAACAAAAGCAGGGGCAAGAATCCCGACAGGGCAGCAATGCAGGCCATAATACTCACTTTGCTAAATGTTTCACCAAAATGTCCAGCATCTCTTTGTTCTTCTCCGGAAGTTTATGGACCAAGAAGTGAACAGCGTTAACTCGAGATTCGGGACTCCCACTTTCTATGGGGCAGAGAAATAAATCATCAAAAGATAACCAAATCCAGAGAAACACAAAGCTTCTCCTCCTGCTCCTGCACAGAAACATGCTGTACACACTGCCTCCCCACTTCCGTGTCTCCAAACACAGCACTACTGAACATATGTGCTTTGCCTTCACAAGTACTTTTGCTCTAGAATTAGCAGCTTCTTTTCTTCTTTCGTAAGCTCGTCTCCCAAAGCACCTGCAGACAGATGCTTCTGTTCCTCTATTTTTAAAGACTGACAGATGCAGCTATTGTTTGGCTGGATTTGACTTATCTGCTTAGGAATGTACTGCAAGGTGAGGAGCAACGCGACGGGTGCCACAGAGCAGAACTGTGATGCTACTTTACATGTTTAGCATCATTAACTGATTGTCCTCATCATGAGAATTCAGTTTCATTTGTACTGTGCAGCTAACAATACTGCATTTCCACTACCTGGCACTGGAAACTGTGTAAGGCAGTGCAAGCATACGATCCATACACTTAGAAAGAGGAAAATGTAATGACCCTTGAAGGCACAGCAGAATAATCGTGCAAAAAAACAAACCCCTGCGTGAGATTCCTACAGTAAGGGGCCCTGGCTCACAATGGTATTTACCTCCAGTACAGTACAGAAATGAAGCAAAAATAAACATGGAGCTTTTTATTTTTGTGTGTTACATTGAATAATTCTGCCCCTACGGGTTTCTCCAGTACAGACGAGAAAAGAAAATCCCTAAAAGCTGAAATAACCCCTCTTCCTAATTCTTAGAGCTGTATTAAATGACAAAATTTCACCTCAGTAGCAGATACAACGAGAGGAGGGGAATTATTTCTCTTGTACATAATGCTACTTAGTACAAATTACCTACAGAAAATGCAGAAGCTACTCTGAATGCAAAAAACAAAGTGTTGACACTAGGAGCATTTTTCAGGTCCCATTTGACTCCAAGGCAACTTCTACTGGTGAGTGGGTCTCACAGAAAACACCAGTATGTTTCTCAAGTGTGCACTGCTACAGATTTTTCTTCCTTTTCTTTGCATATTACTACAGATTCTAGGGTTGGCTCTTTTTTTTCACCCTTTTACAGTGAACACCCCTGCACAGATTGCAATAAAAAAAGGTTACCAAAACGCAAAACATTTCTCTTCCAGTCAGCTCATCAGAATTCAGACACATGATGCCCTCAGAGCAAGATTACTCTACATATATGGGAAATCACAAACTCTAATTAAAGAATGGCTGAGCAACTTAATCTCCAGACACAACAAAGGCTTTCATAGTTTCAATCTGCAATGATTTAAGATGTCTCTACAATGCATTAAAAGACAAAAACTGAAGGGAGAAGCCCTATATTTTGACTTCTCCCTCCTCAATATAATAATAGAACAGTTTCAGCTGGAAGAGACCTTCAAGATCATCAAGTCCCACCTTTTCCTAGCCCTATCAGCACCACTAAACTCTGTCCCCCAATGCAGCATCTACCCTTCTCTCAAACACCTCCAGGGATGGGGACTCAACCCCCTCCCTGGGCAGGCTGTTCCAGTGCCTGACAGCCCTTTCAGGAAAGAAATTCCTCCTAAGCAACACAATTCCCCCTAAATAGCTGCAAAGAGAATATTCCTTACTATTCAGGGTGTCACTTGGGTTTTTTTCACAGCCAACACAGGAAACAACACTGACTACCTAACATATCTTGTAACTCAGATCTGCAGTATTGATTACATTTCCCTCCCCACTACATGGAATAAACCCCTCTAAAATTTACTCATTCTTATGAGCGCTGAACTCATTAAATTGTGTCGCTTCAACTCAATTCCTTGATTGAAAGGGACCAAAATAGAGAAAGGAAAATAAAGTGAGAAACCGCTGGCAAAACTTCATAGGTCAAGAAATTATTTTAACCCTTTGCAATACAAACAGCCAGACTCAGCACCCAGGTTGGGTTTTGCTTAAGCACTCAGATTCTGAGGTGAGCTTTGGCAATGAATTTCACAGGCTGATCATCATCTGGAATGAAGGACCACAAGTGAACACATTCAGCAGTCCTGTAAAGTCATTACAGCAGTCCAAAGAAGATAAAGCAATTGTCTCAGAGTTTGTTTTAATTTTGCTTTCCACGGTTTGCCAGAAGCGCTACAGGCTGCAAAGAACATCAGCTAAATATCTGTTTGATACTTTGCCAACAGTTTTCTTACACAGTTTCCCTCCATCCTCTTCAAAAAAAATTCCACATACATTAGATACCATACCAGCTGAACTGCAAATGCTGTTGTGTCTTCTCCAAGTCTGTATCTGAATTGCCACAGTGTAAGCTGGCCTGCTCTTTCTTCTACTAACACGTGAGGAACGTTAAAGCTAGCCTGGATGCAGACCTAACGAGGCACTGAAAATAAGGGTCAGGCAGCTGTGCTTTAAGGATTCAAATGAGCCTGAATGAGAGTTATTTTTTCTTCCTAAGCTTTCCACTCTTTATAAATTGAAGCAAAAAACAATAACAATCTAAGTAGATGCTTATCATGATGTAATTAAGAGAGTAAAGACTGGTGTTTACAGTGTCTATCCAATAGTGCTTCCATAAAAGCGGAATTTGTGCTGCGCTAAGTCTGTCACGAGCTTATTCATAAAGAAAACAAACCTAGTACATCCTAGAACTTAACACTGGGTAAAAACTAGGTACTTTTAGACTATTTATTATTTCTTACTGCTCTCTATTTACTGGGTTGAGGAATTTTTCTAAAATTGCACTTCCAGCAGGCTACTAAGGCTAAAACTGGACTATAAAGAAAGATTTCTATTTGAACTACAGCCATATATTTACTGGCAGGAACGATGAATTCTCCGTGTAACTCGTACGTCATCAGCGGCTCTGGAAGGCTTCTGTAAAACAAAGACAACATCATCAGTTCAGCTCTGTCCTTCCCTATCTGTATGTACCCTAAGTGGGAAACCCTATTAACGCTCAGTTAGTATAATCCTTGCACTAGAGGCAACCGCGGTTACAGCGACTCTTGAGTTGAAGGATTACCAAGGAAAGTAAAACTCGGTGTTATCAGAAAAAATTGAACAGAGCAGTTCACCCTCCATGAGCTGAAGTGATCACAGAATCACAGAACAGTAGGGACTGGAAGGGACCTCAAAAGACTATCCAGTCCAATCCCTGTGCCAGAGCAGGATCAAGCTGCACAGGAACATGCCTCCAGTCTGCCACAAAGCACCTTCCCCAATTACACCACCACGACTGTTCCTAAGATGATGACTGTACACATATACTATGTAATTAATTCTTCATTAATGGTTCTAAAACACTAAGAATCACAAGGAAGTGCCTTACTGGAAAGAAGGGAAGTCCTAAATCAGTGAAGTCTGCTGAACAGTTAGCCACAGGTATCAAAATTCTAAAGCATTTCCAATGGAAATATTGAAATTCAAATCTAGTCATCAATAAAAGGATGACATTCAGAATAGTGGAAATCAGAGTTAGAACTGCAGAGTTAAAAACCTTCATTTATTAACTCGACTTGAGTGATTCTTATGAAATATTGAAGTAAATACTCAGAAAGAAAATACTGTAGGTGGGAAATGTCTGTCTTTATTCTTTCCTACACTCTGTAAGAGAGGCTCTTATCTTGATAGATTACTTCAGCATTCTTTGACAGAGGTTTCAGAAATTCTTTGTTTAGTAAAAAGAGCAGACGAAAGATCCCAAATTTCTGTGCACCTCTCACAGTGTACCACATGTTTTCTGTTCTACTCTTATACAATTGAGTTAAATATTTGGATAAGGAATTGTCCAAGCCACTTCAACAGGGAACACACCTCAAATTCTTACTTTCCACATTCAAAATACTATTACTATTGCATCTAGAACATCACAGCAAGAGCCAAGAGAAAAGGAAGAACAAACTTCATTACTTTTTTTTTCCTCTTCATTCTAATACATCAAAACACAAAAAGCAAAACACCCTTCTAACAATCTTAGCTGACTGCCAGCAACAGCTCTCAGCAAGTTTGCTAACAGTTTAGCGCCATGAAACCATGAGCTGATGTTGTAGTGTCAGGTCATAAGCTGGACTTGAAGACTCAGAGGTCTTTCCCAGCCTTAATAATTCTGTGATCCAGTTTTCTGAGCAACCAGCGAAACACTCATTTGACTGAGATAACCATTTAGGGGCTGGCCTCACATGGACACAAATACCAGTGCTGTTAAATTATTTCACTTCGATCAAGACATCAAGGAGAGAGCACGAGGAAATAGCCACAAAGAACAGCCATGAGCAGGCTGAAAGCTTATGTGTAGGAATTAGAGACCAAGACAATCAAGGGAACCTCATGAGTGGTGTATACTACAGGCCACCTGATCAAGGGGAGCCCACTGATGAAGCCTTCTTACTCTAGCTCCAGGAGGCATCACACTTGCAGGCTCTCATCCTGCTGGGGGACTTCAACCACCCAACGTCTGCTGCCCAATATAGCACAGCAAGATGTAAGCAGTCCAGGAGACTCCTGGAGTGCACAGATAACAACTTCCCAAGCCAGGTAGTGGACAGTCCTACCTGAGGGAATGCGATCCTGATCAGCAATACAAGCAAGCTCTGCAGAGTGTCAAGACTGGAGGCAGCTGGGCTGCAGTGATCACACACTAGGGGAGTTCACAGTCCTAAGGGACGTGAGTCAGACAAAGAGTGTAATCAAGGTACTGGACTTGAGAAAAGCAAAATCCCAGCTCTGCAAGGACTTACTCGGTAAGACCACCTGGGAAATGGCCCTCAGGGACAAAGAAGCAGAAGAGCTGGCAAATCTTTAAGGACACTCTCCACAGATCACAAGAGCTCTTGATTCCCAGCTGTAAGAAATCAAGCCAGAGAGTGAAGAGACCAGTATGGCTGAGTCAAGACTTGCTAGTAAAATTAAAAACAAGAAAAAACTGCACAGGCAATGGAAACAAGAGAAATATTCTGATAAGATCATAGGGACACTGCCCGGTTGTGTAGAGATGGTGTCACAAAGACCAACGCACAGCCGGAGTTGAACTTTGCCAAGGACACACAGAACAACAAGAAGGGCTTCTACAAGTACACCAGTCAAAAAAAGGTGATGAAAGACACTGTCTCCTCTCTGATGAGCAAGAGAGGCAAATTAATAACAACAGACAAGGAGAAGGCTAAGATCCTCAACAACTTTCTTGCCTCAGCCTTCACTGAGAGGCAAGTCTCTCTCCTCACACCAGGAAGTTGGGAATCAGGGGTAACAAAATCCCTCCCACTCTAAGTGAAGATCAGGTTGTGACCACCTGAGGAACCTGAACATACATGAATTGATGGGACCCAATGAGATGCATCCCGGAGTCCTGACAGAATTCGTTGATGCAGTTGCCAAGCCACTCTCCATGATATTTAAAAAGTCCTTGCAGACAGGTGAAGTCCCTGATGACTGTAAGAAGGAAAACATTACAACCATTTTTAAAAAGGTTAGAAAGGAGGACACTGGGAACTACCAACCTGTCAGCCTCACCTCTATGACTGAGAAGATCACGGAACAGACCCTCCTAGAAGAAATGCTAAGGCACCTGGAGGACAGGGAGGTGATTCAAGACAGCCAGCAGGGCTTCACTAAGGGCAAGTCCTGCTTGACCAACTTAGTGGCCTTCTACAATGGGGTGACTGCATCGGTGGCCAAGGAAAGAGCTGTAGATGTCATCTATCTGGACTTCTGCAAGGCCTTTGTCATAGTCCCCTTCTTTCTCTCTTAGTTCAAAAGATGGATTTGATGGGTGAACCATTCAGTGGGTAAGGAGTTGGCTGGATGGTCATATCCAGAGAGTAGCAGCAAATGGTTCAACGTCCAGATGGAGACTGGTATCTAGTGGTGTCAAGAGATCTATACTGGAAGCATTCAACATTTTCAAAAATGACAAGGAGAGTGGGGTTGAGTGCACCCACAGCAAGCTTGCAAATGACACCAAGCTGAATGGTGCAGTCTTAATAAACCAGAGGGACGGGGTGTCAACCAGAGGGACATGCATATGTTGAAGAAATGGGCCAGTATGAACCTCATACTTTAACATGGCCAAGTCTACACCTGATTCGGGGCAAACCTCAATATCAATCCAGGCTGAGAGATGTTGTGATTGAGAGCATCCCTGTGGAGAAGGACTTTGGAGTACTGGTGGACAAAAGGGTGGACATAAGCCAAAAGCTGGGTGGTGTCGCTAACACCCCAGCAGACTGTGCTGCCATTCAGCAAGAGCTGGACAGGCAGCAGACCTGGGCAGAGAGCAAGTTAATGAAATATAACAAGGGTAAGTGTAGAGTCTTGCATCTGGGCAAGAACAACCCCAGGTACCAGTATAGGTTGGG
>JAOXOE010000405.1:7660105-7679205 GCA_028565055.1 Phoeniculus purpureus | reverse complement strand
TGGAACAGGCTGCCCAGGGGGGTTGTGGAGTCTCCTTCACTGGAGACGTTTAAGACCCACCTGGATGTGTTCCTGTGTGACCTGGTCTAGGTGATCCTGCTGTGGCAGGGGGATTGGACTAGATGACCTTTCGAGGTCCCTTCCAGTCCCTAATCATAGTATCATCAGGGATTCTGTGAAGATACAGTTGATGCAGATCACAGCAGATTTTATGGCAACATCCAGGAGTGAAAGGCAAAAAACTCATTAGGAAGAAGAGCTTTCTTCAATTACCTAATAACAAACTCCCTTGCTCATCAAACACATTACATATACTGTAGCAGCTGGGATGCTGAAATACCTGATGAAGTTAAACCAACTTATAGTATTGTTGGGGCTTTAGGAAAAGCTGGCTACATCTAGGGGTTTTTTAATACTAGTCATTGTTTAAAACATCACCCATGCATGGATTACGCTGCAATACAGTGTCAGGTCTGAGAGAAGACAGAATGAGCAAACATCTCTTTAGCGAGCCTTGAGTAATGCCTAAGACCAGCCTGCTCCTGCACAGTGACACAAGAACAGCCTTGTGGGCTGCTGCCCTGAAAACAAAGATGCTAAAAGCTAAAGACAAAACGCATATAACTCTTACATAAAACCTAGCCACCTCTGCTTCCAGGGCAGCGGTGGGTTTGTTGCTCAAGTGTCTGTCTAAAGAAAAAAATGCCTGAAGAAAGCTAGCAGCAAACTCTCTTCTTCTAAATCAGCTCTAACCACATACGCCAGAGAGTCACACCTTTTCTTCTTCTCTCTCACAGCCTTTGTAAGTTCTGTGATGCTTCCTATACAACAGAGAGCTTCAGTGAAGGGCACCACCTTCTCTATGTATCACCCAGGATCCTTTCACTGCCTTGAAAACCCATTTACAGTAAGATCTAACCATTAAACCGGTATCCCCAAAAGCAAAGATGCAGGTCTTCTTCACACATTTGATTTCACTTCCCAGAACTCAGCTCCCTTGTGGTCAACTCACTTTTAAGGATCTCCTCTTCCTCACTCTCTGAGAACCCGTTCCTTCTTCTGAAAAGGCTTACAAGTGTCTCTCTCTTTCTCCACCCTACTATTTGGCTGCACATTTTTACCAAACTTGTAGGAACGAATTATCCTGGAGACTACAATCTCTTTGTCAAACTAGATGGCAAGCGATAGGACCAGAGAAAATGGTTGCAGGCTGCACCAGGGGAGGTTTAGGCTGGATATCTGCAAGAATTTCTTCACTGAAATGGTCTTTGGAAAAGGGCGACCTGGTGCTTAGGGACCTGACAGTGCTGGGTTAATGGTTGGACTTGATGGTCTTAAAGGTTCCTTCTCTACACATGCAAACTCCATACCTTCATTTTCAGTACCACTGACATTACAGGACATATAACCAGCGCACACAGGCACAGCAAAGTATGTTTGGGGAGTAGCTTGCATTTCCACTGTATTCCTTATCACCACCATTAAGGCATTCTTTGAAAAGGAAGCATTTTTGCCCTTTTTATATCAGAAATGGACTGTATGGGTATTTCCATGGCACTTGACATGTTCACATTTGTAAATGAAGTAGTGGAGAATGATACTTCAGGTGAAGAGCATTTCTTTATCATAGTTTTCAAGGTTTTTCAAATGCATAGACCATATCTGAGCTAATTTATAGCTTTGATGTCTTCACTAAGAGGCAGCTATGGTTGCCCATGTTGTTATTTTTAATAGATCAGAGTTCACTGTTATAACATCCCTGTGCCTAGAAATAATTTCCATCTTGCCACAGACAGCAAAAGATGAGCACTCGGCTCACAACTATTTCAAAATAATGAGCTTATAACATTAGCTGCTAGCATTACTGATGCGGAACTACAAAGTACATGCCTGAAGATATTCCTCCCCTTCGTGGTCTCCACAAAGACACTCTGCTACCGAAGACAGTTTCTCCTGCACTTGGTCTATACCCCAGCTATCCTCTCAGCCAGGTCATCACATTCATTGTCCACCTTTTCACTCAAGTCAATTGACGTCAGTCTCTGGTTAGTACAAGAGCTAACGCTGCCTCCCAAGAAGAGCTTCTCTCCGTTGCCATAGAGAAGTCAGCATGACCATTTGGAGCACCCTGGGACATCCTGGAAGTCTGCATGGTGTCACCAAATAGGACATGCTCTTCTGACACATCACTGGGAAGCCATCTTGGGCAAACAGCATCAGATGCTTCTGTTCGAATCAAGACTTAGGTCCTATCCACAGCAAATAAATGCACATTATTTTTAAAGTGATGGTCTAATCTAGAAATCTGTCTTAGGAAAAAAAAAAAGGCATTACATGTTTCTCGATTTGCACATGATCCATCCAGCTTAAACAATTGACTTATCGAGTTCTTTTACTCACTGAGGGGTGAGGGCTAGGGGCCTCTTTGACAACAGCCAGTCGGGCTCTGTCTAGTGTCTGACGTTCTGGATTTTACTTTTTGGCTGACAATGAGCTGACAGAGAAGGTCCTGGCAGTCAGTCAGCTTCTGAATGACAGCTGAGCTATTCTTGCAGCCACCTTACATCTTCATAGGTGCCACCAGGCTGACACTCAGCAAGCTTCTCTCCTAACAGCATGTGAGACAGTACACAAACCAACTCAGTCAGCGCTTCACTGCGGTGCACCCAAGGTCCAAACTGAATTTTAAAACAAAAGTAAATAAACTGGGTTTTTACAAAGTTTACAATGTTTTTGGTCTAAGGGAGATGCAGCAGCTGGTAGGCTGCTAGCCCAGGTTATCCATGCAGCTACCACGATATTGTGCGCTGTAAATCCCCTCTCATTCAAGCCAGACAAACCTAGAAGGAAGCAAAGGGGGAATGGAGCAAAGCTGGAGCTGGGTAGATTTAGACTGGATGTGAGGAGGAAGTTCTTCACTGTGAGAGTGGTGAGAGCCTGGAATGGGTTGCCCAGGGAGGTGTTTAAGGCCAGGCTAGATGAGGCTCTGGCCAGCCTGATCTAGGGTGGGGTGTCCCTGCCCATGGCAGGGGGAATGGACTAGATGATCTTTTGAGGTCCCTTCCAATCCCTAATGATTCTATGGGTCTCTGATTCTAAGAGACCAACCCCCATCTCTCTACACCCTCCACTCAGGTGTAGAGGTATAGCTGTAAAGAGCAATAAGGTCTTCCCTCAGCCTCCTTTACTCCAGTCTAAACAACTACAGTTCTGTCAGTTGCTTCTCATCAGATCTGTCCTCCAGGCCCTTCCCCAACTTCATTGCCCTTCTGTGGACCTGCTCCAGCCCCTCAGTGTCCTTGTATTAAGGTGCCCAAAACTAAACCTGGTACTTGAGATGAGGCCTCACTAATGCCTGGTACAGGGGGACAAACACTTGTCTGCTCCTCCAGCTGAAGACAGAACTATGGAGTCAGGTGTGAAGGACTTTGTTATTTCTCTGTTTGCCTCTGCAAACACTGGTGAAGATTGAAGTGTTGGAGGATGTACAGCAGCTCTGAGCTGTAATCTGCTGTTGCTCACCAGCTCAGCATTGCTACTTGAAATACAGAATCTGCAGCTCTTCTGCCTCTTTCCCCATTTACCAGAGGTTAGGTGAATGCACTATCTCTAATATTCTGGTTCTGTCAACCACACGAGACACAGACCTGCTGCGACTGCAAACGCACTTGATGTTTTTGCACACTAGTGCCATAATGGGGCACAACTGAGTAGGAGGTTTGGCTTTGCTGTGTAACTGTTTGTTGAAGGCACGTGTGGTCTTCAGCAGGTATTTCCTTCTTCACAGAAGAATGGAAATGAAGGATTCCAAGGCGGCAGTGCTAATATTTTAAGTTTGTTAATATTTGCTAATTCACAACAGTACAGGGTTCTGTCCAGTGGTTTTTGTTGGTGATAACAAATGTGCCTTTTTCCTCTCTCCTCAGGGACTGAAAGGTGACAGCGGCAGTCCTGGTGTGGCTGGTCCTAAAGGACAAAAGGTACTTTGTCTGTGAAGTGGTGCCTGTGTGTGAGCCATACTTCCATACCGAACCCATTGTCTTGATTCCGTGTGACAGACCCCCAGTGCTGGTGTTTGTGTAGCTTCAGCATTGAAGCACATGAGCACAGATGTGCTGTAAACATCACAGACCAGTACTCCTTTATCACAACCACATTCTGAGAGGAACTGAGAACAGGAGCCTAGATCACTTAGTGGGTGCTCTGTTAGGCTCCAATGAACTGGATCTGGAGGCTTCACAGTGTGGTTTGTACTTCAGCATGTGTTGCTGGGGCAGTTTGACACACACACGTGTCTTTACGTACAGGAGCTGTCACACTGACTTCAGTGGCCACCATGTGCGTGTGAACTGTAGCTTGGCATTTAACACATCCAAATGTGATTTGAAGGATTGCTTTGTTTAAGTGGTGATTAATTTGTGCAGAGGATTGCCTGTTGCTTTTCTTTTTACCATTTAACCTGTGGTGAGCTGTGTACAGTGGTGCCATTACTAAAACTGACTGTTGCTTTCCTTGTAATCAGGCTATGCTTGATGATTAAGCTGAATTCACTTGTTAATAGAGGTTAAATATATCTGTTTAAAGAAACTACTGATTTACTTTCTCTCCTGATTTAACTAGGGAGATGCAGGACCTCCAGGACCAACTGCTTCAAGTGTAAGTAAACAAAAACCAAAAACACAGAACCGCTTGAGAGAGTGCAGAGCAGAGCCACAAAGATGATGGAGTGGAGCATCTCCCTGATGAGAAAAGGCTGAGGGAGTTGGGTCTCTCTAGCTTGGAAAAAAAGGAGACTGAGGGGTGACTCCATTAACATTGATAAATGTGGAAAGGGTGGATGTCAGGAGGATGGAGCCAGGCTCTGCTCAGTGGCGTCCAATCATAGGACAAGAGGCAGTGGGTGCAAGCTGGAACAGACAAGGTTCCATATCAATATCAGAAGGAACTTCTTCCCAGTCAGGGTGACAGAGCACTGAAAGGGGCTGCCCAGAGGGGTTGTGGCGTCTCTTCCTCTGGACGTGTTTCAAACCCTCCTGGACATGTTCCTGTGCGACTTGGTCTAGGTGATCCTGCTGTGGCTGGGGGGATTGGACTGTATGATCTTTTGAGGTCTCTTCCAATTCTTAACATAATGTGATTCTATTCAATGATTCTGTGTCTTTAATTTCTGTAATGTTTCATAGGTCTCATAGAATTACCTGAGTTGGGAGGTGTGGTGGGTGTAACAGCAGTGTAGCATTGTGGGAGTCCTCGTCCGGAGCCCCACACATCCCGCTGCTCCCACCACCTTGACCATATTTCAACCAAGTACTCCCATCTAAAGTGTCAGACACAAAGGGAGGGTTTGACAAAACCCCTTACAATCAACAGGCGATAAATAACTTGTAAAGGAAGGCCTCAAGAGATTTTAATCTTTCAAATTTTAAAGCCAAGCTTCAAACTTTTCTGCAGAAGACACTTGAATTAGCTCAAGTATTACAGAAGGGACCTCCAAAGGTCATCTAGTCCAACCTCCCTGCACTAGATGTCTCTGTTCTTTAATGCTTTCCAAATAATGCATTTTGGGAATACATTTGGAGTGTTTCCTCCTAATTATGCCCAATCTCTGCAGAGATATGTTAACTTCTGATGTTGTGGACTCTAGAACTGGACCCAGTACTCCAGGTGGAGTCTCACCAATGTAGAGGAGGTGAAACCCCTCCTTCAACTGAGTGTCACTGCTTCTTTTGATGCAGCCCAGGACACAGTTGGCTTTCTGGGCTGCCAGCACACACTGATGGCTCCTGTTCAACTTTTGCTCCACCCCAAGTCCTTTTCCTCACGTCTATCCTCAATCCTTTCTCCAGTCTGTATCTGTGCATGGAATTGCCTCAATCCAGGGGCAGACCCTTGCAGGAGGAATTACACTTCTCTGTTGTGGAATTTAGTAGCAGAAAATGAGGACTGGTTTGTGGAGGGACACAGCTGGCCCTGCAACTTGCCTGCACTGGTATCCACAGCTGAAGACTATGCATGCCATGTCAGAAGAGTGACAGGTGAGGGAAGGTAGCACATCCATCTCTTGTAAAATATATGATAACTATTCCTCTGGATACTTGATACACTGCTCATAGTTCCTGAGGAAGGCAAGCGTCCATACGCACGTTCCTGAGAACCTATCCCTTTCAGGAGTTAGAAAATAGTCACCCAGATGGCATTGAGTGTTTGTGCAGAAGCTGAGGCTTAAGTCAGTCAGACAGGAGTCGCCAAGAATTGCTTACTGAACAGATAGTTGTGGTATTGGCTCCTAGTTCTGGCTAAATTGAGCTGAAGGAAGCTGACACACAAGTGCACCATGGGGATGGCTGCAAGAGGAAGCTGCAGTTTCATGCCCAGGCAAGCTCTACTGTCACTTTTTGCTCTTCCCTTCCTGAAAGGGCTCATTGACAGCAGTTGAACAGGAGCCCACAGTGTGCCCAAGTGGCCAAGAAGACCAGTGCCATTCTGGCCTGAATCAGCAATAGTGTGGCCAGCAGGGCCAAGGAGGTGACCCTGCGGGACTACACCTCAAGTACTGGGGGCACTGTTGGTCACTGCAGTGTAGGAGGACATGGAGGTGCTGGAGAGGGGACAGAGAAGAGTAACAAAGCTGGTGGAGGGCCTGGAGAACAGGTCTGATGGGGAGAGGCCAAAGGAGCTGGGGCTGTTCAGCCTGGAGAACAGGAGAATGAGGGGAGATCTCACTACCCTCCACAGGTACCTGAAGGGAGGTTGGAGTCGGGTGGGGGTTGGCCTCCTCTCCCTAAGGACTAGTGATAGGACCAGCAGAAAAGGTGTCAGGTTGTGCCAGGGGAGGTTCAGATTGGATCTTAGGAAAAATTTCTTCCCAGCAGGAATGGAGACGCTTTGGAACAGGCTGCCCAAGGAGAGGGTGTGGAGGCAGTGTCCCTGGAAGGGGTTCAACAAATGAGCAGCCAGGGTGTTTCAGGAGATGGGTTAGTGGTTGGGAGTTGATGGTTTGACTTGATGATCTTGAAGGTCTTTTCCAACCTTGATGATTCTATGAAACAAGCATCAGCCACAGATTGCGCAGCCTTCCCCTCAAAGCTTTGGCAGTTACTCATATGCAATTCCACGTTCCTTTGATGCAGTGCTGTGGTCATAGTTGACATTTGAACAGGACTCTGTAGAGGAAGGAGGCATTTTGTATCCCAATGTTCTTGCTGTTGCAATGGGCAGCAGTATTTCAGATTATTTTTCCTGAAAAATTTCACTCATCTCAACATGATTCAGTCTTGTCTCACAACAAAAAATGTCACCTGAGTAACTGATGTTACTTAAGAATAGGAGACAACACCCACTAGGAAGCATCTCACCTACTGTTATCCTCACTTTCTTCTCATATTATGACATAAGGAAGAGCAATTCTAGTTAACTAACAAGTTGGATATAGAAAAAGGTATTTTCATACTAAATCTCTTCGTTTCCTGTATATCCCTTTAAAGCAAAGCTGGATTTTATCCACTTTGTTATTAATGTTAAAAAAATACTGAAAAACCTCAGTTGTTTTGTGTGGGGTGTAGTGATTGTTACCTCTCACAGTACAACTTACAGAACTTCTTTCCTTTTACAAAGGCTTTTTTGCACGTGGAAGCAGATCCTATTAAGATGACCCTTTTAGTGCAAAAGAGGATGTTTTAGCAGTTTCAGTTTGGGGAAGTGTGAACTTCTGTAAATAACTCTTCCAATTTCCCTTGTAACTTACTGTCTCCGAAGTGAAGTATGTTTCAAGGTAAGTTAGCAGAGAGAGATAAAAAAATGACCAAACCCAGAATGTAATGAGATCAGTGACAAACATTTTTTCTGTTTGCTTTGGTAAGTATAATGAAATTATATAATAGATATCTAATTATATAATAGATCTTTATTATGTAAGTAATCTCATGAAAGTAAAGCTGACCATCACAGAATTGCAGAATGTGAGGGGTTGGAAAGGATCTCTATAGACCATCTAGTCCAACCCCCTTGCCAGAGCAGGATCCCCTAGGTGAGGTCACACAGGAATATCCAAGTGAGGCCTGAATGTCGGAGAGGGAGACTCTACACCCTCTCTGGGCAGCGTGTACCCAGCCTCTGTCACCCTCACACTAAAATAAGTTTTCCCTTGTGTTTATGTGGAACCTCCTCTGCTCCAGCTTACACCCATTACCCCCTGTCCTATCACTTAGCTAAGCCTGGTTCCATCCTCCTGACACCCACCCTTTCCATATTTATAGACATTAATGGAGTCACCCCTCAGTCTCTTTTTTTCAAGCTAAAGAGACCCAGCTCCCTTAGCCTTTGCTCATCAGGGAGATGTTCCACTCCATCATCTTTGTGGCTCTGTGCTGGACTGTCTCAAGCAGCTCTGTGTCCTTCTGCAACTGAGGGGCCCAGAACTGGACACAATATTCAAGATGTGGTCACAGCAGGGCAGAGTAGAGGGGGAGGAGAACATCTCTTGATCTACTAACCAAAGACAAATATTTAAACAAAATGACTTAAACACTTAGACTAAGCTTTCATTGAGGGAATAAAGGAAAAAAACTATAGGGTGAAGTATGCTACGGTAGAGTGTAGGAAATAACATTTTAATACTGAATAGTTGATATATTGTGCAAGTGTCAAGAGGTGAAAACCTACTAAGAATTATTCAACTCGAGATGGTACAAGAAAAATTCTGTTTGGAAGTATTAAACCAGCTAACAGTTCGGCCAGCAAGCTGTTTTAAGTTTCCTAAACTTCCCATTTAAAGTGTCTTAGCTGGCTTGAAGCTCTCAGAAGCCACTTATTACCGAAGGACTAAAGTCCTGTACAAAAATGTTTGTAAATGCCTGATCACAGAATCGTCATGGCTGGAAAGGACCTCAAGAATCAGGTCCAGCCCTCATTCCAACAGTTCCCTAACCCATGGCCTCAAGTGCTCTAGTTACTCGGTTTTTAAACACCTCTAGGGATAGGGACTCCACTCCCTCCCTGGGCAGCCTGTTCCAATGTGTAACCACTCTCTGAGGAAAGAACTTCTTCCTAAGATCCAATCTAAACCTCCCCTGACACAACTTGAGGCCATTTCCCCTCATCCTATCATTAGTAATTTGGGAGAAGAGACCAGGATCAGCCTCGCTACAACCTCCTTGTAGGCAGTTGTAGAGAGCAATGAGGTCTCCTCTTCAAGGAACAATTTAGGGATAAATTTAGGACTGGCGTCAGTAGTAACAGTCATTAAGTTGATAAGGAAAGGATGATAAGATAAAAAGGGATGTCTTTACAAATCAGGCTGTGGTTCCACAAACAAAGCCGTATATCATGATGGGTTCTCTAAGTTGTGGCCCTGCTGCTTGGAAGGGACAGGGAACCCTGCAAATGAGGCACTAAATCAGGATGAGGTGTTGTAAATCTGACAGCAGAGATCAGAGGGGCCAGTTAGAGCCCAGAGTCATGGGCGGCTGGACTGGAGCTCAAACAGAGCAATTGCTTAAGGAAACTTGGGGTCTTCCCAGGGCACTGTGCAGGCATAACAGAGCTGTGAGTACTAACTTCTGCACCCTGGGCAGTCCAAGTAACAGTTCACAATCCATGGATGTCTGATGGAAAGGGAGAGCATGCTAATGGGGTATGCAGTAGGCAGACTGGGCAGTCTGCACACATCCAGTACCTCATAGCCAGTGGGGAAAGGGGAAAGATAACATGAGGACAGGCAATTCAGATAAAGCGAGGCTGCACCCTCCAGCAATCTGAGAGACCCCATGGGAATATTTTTCCTGGGGACACTCCCTTTATTTGAATAAAGTTAAATTTCACAGGGCTCCTCTGTCTCTGTTGTGAATACCGACCTCTGGCAGCATGATTTTTCCATGGAAGAAGAAAAGTGAGCCAAGACAGTCAGTGAGCTTAGCTTGGAAGAGTACAGCTCTGCAGGAGCAGGGAGGACTACATCGGGGGTCCAGTGCCAGCAGCAGGGGTGGCACATGCATTGGGCAAGACAGCCACCAGCATCTCGGGCTGGAAAGGACTTGCAAAACACAAGACAAGGTTTGGATAAGCCAAAGTCACTGTAGGATGACTAGTACAGCATCTGTAGATTACTGTCTGACTAGATTAATTCCAGAATTGGCTACTGGATTTGGGGTACATTTCCTGCCCGCAGAAGTCTCCAAATAACAGGGCACCAAGGCAAGCACAGTCCCAGGTCCTTTCTATTTCAGAATGTACAAAGAATCAAACAGCTGCAACCACCTTGCACGACCGGATGCCAAAAGCAAGCATTCAAAAAAAATAAAAAAATAAAAAAAAAAAAAATCACAGAACACCAGGGATTGGAAGGGACCTTGAAAGATCATCTAGTCCAATCCCCCTGCCAGACACATAGTACTCAAATCAGCAAAAACCTAAACCAAAGCAGCTCTGATCACTGCCTGGGGAACTGAATGCGTAGTCTGGAACTGTAATACAACTCACAGTACAACCCCAATGCCTGCAAGATGTCTTACAAAACAGACTAATGCACAGGTAGTAAGGTTAAACAGCAAGGCCTCCTAATTAATAACTCAATCTCAAATAACGCCTTGATGTGCAATCTTTTCTAAACACTCGGTCTCTCACTTCACCCACCTGTAAACAGAACTAGAATTTCAAATGGGTTGTGACTTGGCTGATAAGTAAGCAAACGCACCTTTACATTCCTGGATCATTCACATGGCTCCTTCTACTGGGTTTTTCTACCAGCAGCCCTCAGTGAAGAACTTGCTATCAAGAATCCCTACTGCATCAACCTTTTTGCTGCATGATTATAGGGCAAAGTAGGAATTCCCATAGAAAGGTAAGGCCTCAATTATTTAGTATCACCAATACCATGCAGAAGGATTGCTCATGACCACATAGGTATGCTTTGCTTTATTTAGACGTAGAGCAACAATCCTCAGTTCTCTCCATCAGATTCATCATTTGCTTAAAACAGTAACTATGTAGTGGAATTACACCATACTAAAGGAGCTCACAAGCAAACACTATCATAAGAAAACAAACAGAGATTAATTAAACTGTTTGATAATTAAACTGACCCCAAGCTAGTAGTGTTATCCCAAACTCTCTTAGGAACCCTGAGTGTGTCTCCTTGCTAAAGCCCATGCTATTAGACCTTTCCTGCTCTTCCTTAGTACTCAAACTAGAACATTCACCTAAGTTTGCTCTATAAATTTTAACCAGAACAGGCAGCTAAAATCACCAAATGAGGTGAAGGAGGCAGTAATCTGTGGCAGGCTACAGTGAGAATAATGTAAGAAGTCACGTTGCTAATGCTTCTCAGAAAGGAGACAAGAGAGAAGAGACAAAAGCACAAACCACTAAGATAACATCAACTATTTTCCCAGCAAAGTTCCTTCCTGGCATCCCCCAGAGACTCTGCTTGTCACTGTGGGAATGCCAACCCGACCCACCCATCCAGGCACTCAGAACAAAACTCAGCAGCTGCTCATAGCTCTCTCAGCTACCACACTAATAATAGTGTTCAGGAAGCAATGATCCAGGAAGGCCATCCAATAATGTTCTCATGAAGTGTAAGAACAGCTCCTGACCATCAAACTACAGGAATTTTCCATATTTAAAAGAGAAACTGAAGGAGAGGGTCACATGAAAAAAAACTCGGTTGGAAACTGGCATTCTTGCTCTCTTTAAAGACACAAATCCTCCTCATTCAGATTTACTTTCAAATCTGAGCCATCAGAAGCACAGGATCCCTTCGGTGTGCTCACAAGCCTTCTAAAGTGGGTAACTGGTAGCTAGCAGGACAGGACCAGAGTGCACACATACAAAGTTGTTTGTAGAAGGCCTGAAATGGAAATAAAAGTTGATAGAAGAGTTTGGGATTGTTTGATGCTATTGGAGCACCACAGGTTTTCATTTCAGGAAGGGCTTTGCTTGTTTGCTTCCCACGCGTGTTGCTTACAAACACTATCAAGTCCCCTGTAGCGAAACTCTTGCCTGCACCAGAGAGCAGGCGGAGAGGAAGAACTATCAGGCTAATTGCTAACGTGGTTCAGCTGCCTGCTCCAGCCAAAACCAGTGTGCTACTCTGCTTGCCTCACATTTTAGTTACCAATTTTGTTTTCAAGTGCATTAACAGGAGTAACGCCAAACTAATTTTCAAGAAGGTATCAAAGCCATCTTCCCTGTAAACACTTTAAAGAACTAAAAACCAAGGGAAAGTTAAGAAAAACAAGAACTTAAAATGTGTACAGTTACTGCAAAGTGGGCTTCATTAAGCCTGCCCAGAGAGAACTGGAATGGAGCTGGCATATCTAAGTTTTTCTTCACATCTGGGTACTTTCTGTAAAGAAGTGAATGGAAAAAAGCTATAAACCTCAGAAAAGCCAAAGTGATTACTTCAATTTCCACTTGAATGACCAGCATAGCAAGGGCAGAACAGCTGCTTTCTGTGTTCATACCGTCATACCCTCTGCAGCAAGATGTCTAAAACATGACCGTAGAAGAATCACAGAATCATTACGGCTGGAAAGGACCTCCAGGGTAATCAGTCCAGCCCTCATCCCAACATCTCCCTAACCCCTAGACCATGGCCTTGAGTGCTCTAGCTACTCATCTTTTAAACACCTCCAGGGACGGTGACTCCACCACACCTCCCTGGGCAGCCTGTTCCAGTGTCCAACCACTCTCTCCAGAAAGAACTTCTTCCTAAGATCCAATCTAAACCTCCCCTGACACAACTTGAGGCTATTTCCCCTCATCCCATCATTAGTAATTTGGGAGAAGAGACCAGGATCAGCCTCGCTACAACCTCCTTGTAGGTAGTTGTAGATGGCAATAAGGAGAATAAGGCACAGTCAATCAGATTCCATATTAAGGTAAATTACTTGAAGAAGATTAAGTCAAGTTTATGACTACAGCTTCAATAAAATAACAGCTCTAGAACAAGAGCAGTGGGTGAAGTCTCACATAATGCAGAAGGGAACCGTACGCGACACTTCTGTATGACACATCAATATGTCTAAAATGCTTTATAAATACATACCCAAGTTGGAGGCCACAGCTTACAAAGTGACAGAAAGAGAGACATAAAACTATGAAGGATTTGCCCAAAGCTGCCCCCAAAGCCACCTATCTAGGCACAGCTTGTTCTGTGTTCATACCATAAAATCATCCACGTATGAGAAAAGACAGAACAGTTTTGGCTTTAACGGAAGAAGCTTGGGCTGAAGATCTCAAAACACCATTAACTGAATTCCCTGCTTTGTTGCTGTCTGATCAGAACTATGCAAATGAAAAGTTCTATCACATCATCTTATTTTTTCCAGTTATGAAATTTTCAGATCAGTTACAAGAGGACTAAGTAGTGACTGATACAGGCAAGACACGGAGGGGAAATGTCATCTGTACTGTCCTCGCCTCCAGGGAAAAATCCAGTTGTAGAAAAGCTAAAAATTTCACCCCTCTGATTCCATTAACCTTTTTTTCTGCTTTAGAAGCTAAGCAGAATCTGTCAGTCTAATTTGAGCGCTTTCTGCACAAAAGTTTGGAGTTTGGGTTTAAAAAGTCGAAAAGTGGTTGGCCCCCGCTTCTCCCCCTTGCTGATTTCCACCTCTTCCACTTCTCTCCATCTTGGACTGTTGGGAGCTGCATCGCTGCCACTGAGAGGGTATGTTATCACTGCTGAGGAGGTTATCGCTCCTCAAGGTGAAGAAAATTTATGGTGAAGGGGAAAATTCACTCAGACCCGGAGAGACTGAGACACTTCTGAACCTTAAGTCTGAAGTCAGACGACTGCTGTGACTGCAGAGAGATTCAGAAACTGTCTATAATAAAGAAGTTTTGGACACTTTTATCTTAGCCCAATTTAAGAGCACTGTGACGCAACTCTACGTGTCTGTGTCTATATCTTGTGTGAGGTTTTTCTCTGATAGGGAGTGAATTAAAATGTCTTGGTGCCTTTTTGCTCCAAATTGAGTCAATTGTTTCACTGCCTGCAGATTTGCCAGTGGGTTTGTTAAACCCACCTTTTGTATCTGACACTTTGGATAAAAGCAATCAGCTGAAATACAGTCAAGGTTTCTGACCCACAACGTTAGTGGTGACCCAAGTGGGATCCAGACAAGGACCCTCACCAACACTCTGTCACTACTACAACAATAAATACAGCCTTGCATGTCCCGTCTAGAAAGGTCCTCAGGATCGACAGCAACCCAGAACACTGATTACAAAACAACCCCACAACATCATATATACAATATAAATTTTGTTTCATCAAAATAGAAGGTATTTGTGTAACTCTGAGACAGCATCACACCTAAGGCACATTCCAATTGCAGACATACAAGAGTAGTTAATGAAAGCAGGAAAGGAAATAAAATTTCCAGATAAGAGAACAAAGAAAACCAGTCCTATTGAATCTGTGTTTTCAAAATAGTATTTCCATCTAGGCCAGTAGCTTGAAGGACTTGTTAAATGTGCACGTTAGAACTCACTCTATGCTAGCTCAGTCGTCATTACTAGATATAGACGCAACCCTTCTCACAGCTCTTCCAAGCTGATAGCCATGAGATCTCACCCCCCCTAGGAGGGCACTTCCAGTTGTCTGTCCCCTCAGAGGATGTTTCACTACTTGATCACTATCTCTAGATAAACACCCACTAGTCCCCTGGTGCTTGGGCTCATGAATGAGTCTTTCCAAAACATGGAATCCATTTCATGTCTTCCTAAATCACAGCATCCTGTCTTACTTTGGTTCAAATCACCGTCTGTTTTGCTCTAGGCCCTCAGCAAAGATGATCTGAACAGAGGAATAAATTCTGACACACGAGATTCAAAGATGTAACAGATACCTCCTCAGTTCATCATACTACCTACACAAAAACTTGAGCTTCATGTGTGCAGCTCAGCCTCACTCCTCCATCATCCACACAGCAAAAGACTGCAGGAAAAGGAAAGAAATAGGTGCCAACAATAAATGTCTAAAACAACAATTTAAACACTGAAAGAATAAAATAATCAAAATTTGCCATGGGATAGACAAATGTTGGCAGGTTTTTTTAGTGCTTAATTCTTTTACTTTGGGAAATAAGAACTAACAAGGGACGCAATACATCCAGGCTGTTTTATTTCTTCTAGCCCAAGGTGCTGAACCTGCTGGAACAGGGGTGCACCAAGGCAAGAGGCACACTGGGGGTCAGAAACACTGCAGTTTGAAATGACTGATAGCATCCAGGGAAAAGAGGTACCATGAAAGTACATGAATAGCACCACTGAACAAAGAGTGGCTAAAAGCAGGCTGGAAGAAACTCAGCTCTGCTCCAGAAAAGTTTGCAGGCTGCACAGCTGAACAGACAACAAACAGTTTTGGAGACAGTCACTCAGATTGTAGCTGAGCTTGTCCATCAGACCAGGCCCTTGTGACAGGGGGAGCAGAGCCTGGGATTTGAACAGAAAAAAAAAGTACTGACACTAGCATGGAGACAGTTTTGTTCTCAGAGCACTGATGTGCTCCAGAGACTGAAACTATGCAGCATTTGCAATCTGTTAATCCACATTAACTCCAAACTCAGCCCCATGACAGATCTCTCCCCACAGTGACCTGCTGCCAAAATGATTCTTCCACAAAGCTGTTCCCAAGCCCTTGGGGCATTTTAAATTGCAGCCACTGTAGCAGCTTCTTCTATCAAATTTACACACAGAGGGCATGACCCCCACGGGAGGTGCTGGGATGTAGCACATGTGCTTACCTCAATTGACTGCAAAACGTGAAGGCTTTGTCTACACTAGGCAAAGAATCACACAGAATGACACTATGTTAGGGGATTGGATCACCCAGTTCAAACCCCCTGCCACAGCAGGACCAAAACTAGGGCAGATCACTCAGAAATGCATCCAAATGGCGCTGGAAAGTCTCCACAGAAGGAGACTCCACAATCTCCCTGAGGAGCCTGTGCCAGGGCTCTGCAACCCTCACAGTAAAGAAGTTCTTCCTCATGTTGACATGGACCGTCCTGTGCTCAAGCTTGAATGCATTGCCCCTCATCCTGTCCCAAGAGCACAGTGCTGCTGCCTTCTTGACGCCCACCCCTCAGGGATTTATAAACATAATGAGATTCTCTCTTAGGCTTCTCCTCTCCAGAACAAACAGTCCCAGGTCTCTCAGCCTTTCCTTGTAAGGCATGTATGCCAGTCCCTTCATCATCCTCATAGCCCTCTATCGGCCTCTCTCAAGTAGATGGATTTTACTTGACAAGGCAGACTGATGACTACAACTGCAGTAACCAGCAGCAAAGAGAGAAATTAAAGTCCCTGAAAAGTAGCTTCTTGAACAATTCTTCCAACATGTGCCCAAGGTAACTAGATAATTTATTTTACACTCACTAGATACTCCAGGAAAGCATTCCATTGCTTCAAGTATCTTAATTTGTCAACTCAAAAACATGATGACTTTAAAAAACAATTAAAAGACTGAATATATCGCAGCATTAAAAACAACAATCACAGAGCGGCAAATCTGGTCTGGCAAGTCAGAACAGTGGAGTTTGACACAGAAGGAAAACTCAAACACTAGCAAGTTAGAAAAATGTCAAAAAGCCACTAACCACCCTATTGGCATGCTAATCATATTGCTGAAATTCAGACATTGCAGTTTGCCTCCCTCAAACCACCATATCTCCTCCGGTTTTTAAGTTAGCACATTGTGTGCTGCTGTAGTGACTGAAGTTGGTAAAACAAAAGAACTACAGTCAATGCAAACCCTATACATTTATTTAGTGATGTTAAAAAAGCAGCCCAAGAGGAGGAGGAGGAGGACAGAAGTGCCCCAGTTCAGGTCTTCTATGCTGTTCCAAAATATGTTTCCAAGCAGTCCCTGTCCAAAGAGAAGGCAGAGCACCTGGCCTGGAGTTAAAAAAATCTCCACGTGCATTCAAGAAAATGCTTGTTTTCTGCGATCACGTCATCTAGAGCTCAGTAGCACCGTGTTCCGCTCTTAATACAGAAGGGGAAAAAAAAAAAGAGCAGTGGAACACATACAGGACAAAGAAGGTAACCAAGCTAGTAAGTAATCCAAGCTGAAAAGACATGATTCAAGATGACAAACTGGCATCCTCCACAGAATGAGCTTGACACTTTTTATAGCTACTGACACAGTAATAAATGACTTGCTTCGGGTGGAGCTCAGCATAATGCTCTGCAGAGTATCTTCTTGAAATAAAGCACTGTCCTGATCCTTGGAGAGAAGTGACTTTATCTACAAGCAGGAAAAAAGGTACTGCCTCCGTTAAGTTGGCCCTAGCTGCAGCAATTACCTTGGAGGGAAAGGAAAAGGAGCATTCTATTATTATAGTGTAAGCAGCCTGTTTGTAAGGGAAAGCTGTATCAGACAGGCCCCCACAAAGGACCTGTTTGCCTCAGCTTTCTAATGTTTCCATTTTCGAACTGAATCCCAGTAGAAAGGCTTTTTAAAACGGGTACATAGCACACAGACACCTATACCAACAGTTTAACCCAACATCTTCGGCACATAGCGGACTGTCATTAGAGGAATGATTTGTATACAAAATTCCTACGAGTTGGAGAGGTGGCACACATTATCCATTTAGCTACGTGGTTTCCTTGACGAGGATTATACTAGGGAAAGCAAAAAAAAAAAAAAAAAGGGGGCAATTCGTGCTCAAGTGACCTGAATGGCTTTTACACTGTGTTATTACGTGGATTACACCAGCCTTTACAGTTACATAACAATACCCATACCAGGTCACACCAACAGCCTACCCGAGACTGGTACTTTGAGAGGTCAACCACCACTACACACTAAAAGAACTGGCCAGGAAAAGAACAGGCATGTGGCCAACATCAGACTAGGTCTTGGGTTCGGATTAGGTTCTTTCGTCACCTTTGCTAAACAAAAGACTCAGCCTATTTTACTGGGTCAGAGATGCTACTGCAAATGGATTTATTCTCACAGCCAAGAAGATTTCCTGTCTGCTTGATGGCAAATGTGTAACTGACCAGTGACTAATAACACCTCAGAGAAAAGGGAGAAGAATTCACAATCTCTTCTCTCACACATACAGAAATACTGCCTGGAACAAACCAGCTTTCTTCAGTAACCATCACCAGTAACTCAATTTTCCAAAAATCTCTTTCTACATATAAAATAAACTTGGTTCTTCTTTTGTAGTCCTTGTGCAAGGAATAACTCCTCTATAAGAAACATAAAATGCAAATAACAATAAAGACCAGTGTGCTTTAGCAGGGATATTTCAGAGATCAGAAAGGAGCATCTCCCTTAGGAGGCAAGGCTGAGGGATCTGGGTCTCTTTAGCTTGGAAAAAAAAAAGACTGAGGGGTGACCCTATTAATGGTTATAATCATGGAAAGGGTGAGTGTCAGGAGGATGGAGCTAGGCTCTGCTCAGGGGCAAGGGGCAACAGGTGTAAGCTGGAACATAAGAGGTTCTGCATCAAAATGAGAAAGAACTTCACAGTGAAGGTGACAGCACTGGAACGGGGCTGCCCAGGGGGGTTGTGGAGTCTCCTTCTCTGGAGACATTTAAAACTTGCCTGGATATGTTCCTGTGAGACTTAATCTAGGTGATTCGACTGTGGTGGGGAATCAAACTAGATGACCTTTTGAAGTCCCTTACAATCCCTAACATTCTGTGATTATGTGCTGTGAAGCCTCAGCACACTGAGTTGCCTGCAGAGACCTGCACCAAGCAGCCTGTGTCCTGGGGGCAAACTGTTTGCCTCCTCTGCTACACCAGACCTCACAGAACTGAGCTTGCAGCCCAAAACCACAGGGTACAAAAGGTATTAACCTACTGATACGCAAACCCTAGTGAAAACTGCACAGTGGAGCCGCTGGGTAACAAGTGCAGAAAGGTAGCTGCTCTGGGTTTTGGTACAAGAGATAAGAGTATTTGCAAACTGTGGTGCCCACATGGCAGTCAACAGTTCTGACTCAATGAAAGGTTTAGCATTTGAGATAAATGTCCTATCATTAGATGACACTGAAAAGAGCCTGGCTCCATCCTCCTGACACCCACCCTTCACAAATTTATAGACATTAATGAGGTCACCCCTCAGTCTCCT
>JAOXOE010000405.1:7633004-7660005 GCA_028565055.1 Phoeniculus purpureus | reverse complement strand
CATATGCTAACCACCTCCGCTTCTAATCCACCCCAGGATGCCCTCGGCCTTCTTGGCCACAAGGGCCCATTGGTGGCTCCTGGCCATCCTGCTGGCCACTAGGACCCCCAGGCCCCTTTCTCCTACACTGCTCTCCAACAGGTCAGTCCCCAACCTATACTGGTACCTGGGATTGTTCCTGCTCAGATACAAGACCCTATACTTGCCCTTGTTACAGTTCATTCAATTTCTCTCTGTCCAGGTCCCGCTGAATGGCAGCACAGCCTGCCACCTTTGTGTCATCAGCAAACTTGCTGACAGTGCACAATTCAAAAGCAAACACTTACTTTTTATCCCTATATTCTTCAGCCTTGAACATTCTGCATCTCAAAAGTTTGAAGAGCCCAGGACTGACCCTTCTCCAGTGCCTTTCACATTTCAGCATAACAATTCTCTGATTATGCACCTCTAAAGTCAGCTTCTCTCAGCATCCACAAGTTATTTATACAGTCATTTGATGCTCACTTGTTCAACTGAAGTGGAATCCCCTGAGAAATACTGCATTTTGTTTTAAAATGCAGATGTGCATGCTGCTTATACTGACTGATCACTAACAAAGGAGAACTATTACCTTTTTATCCTCCTTTTAAACACATTTAACAATCAGAGGAAAAAAGTAAACTACCTCTTATTTATTCATTCTTCCAATACTGAGCTTGAACTAAAAAAATTTCACTGATTCAAGCCATCAGACAGGAAGTAAGGCAGATTTGAGTCAGTCTTCTTTATCTTTTTATCAGAATCTTTAAGCAACTGAAACTTCAGAACACGAAGATACACTTGAGTTATACTTCATGCTGGAAACTCAACAAGTGAAGAAAGCAAAAGAGTCTTCTTTTTTATGTCATCTCTTTTTTTGTCTTAAGCAATGCCAGCAAAAAAAAATCAGTCCTTCCTTAGGTAGGAAACACATTCACACACAACTGAGGACACAAATGGAAAGGAGCCAAAAGGTTTGTCCTGGGAGACACTGATGACTCCTATCATTACAGGGAGTGGTATCAGTACCTGCTCCCTCCCTCCCCTTCGAGATGTAACTCTGTGCTGGCAGCAGCAAACTCATTTACAACGTTTTCTGTTGGGCAGGAAGTGGGATCTACTCAATCAAATCAGTTATTCACACATAAAGAATCCTCGTGACATTTCTGGTAAGCCACCACTTCACAGATGAAATAAGGAAAGCACTAAGGGAGAGAAATAAAGGCAGTCTTGATTGCAGTAGCTTTACTTTCCACTAGTTTAACAACAACAGTGCACCTTCTACACGTTATCTTTAGCTCACATTCAGAAAAGCGTATATTATCTAGCAATAACAGCACTACATTATACTGCTACTACATAGCAATGAAAAGAGATGTACATTTTGTAATTGAATTTTTTCTAGAAGCAGAGAAATACCTTAGCTATTACTAAGATGGCATCGTTGTGTTCAAAGGGCTACAACAATTTCGCAAGAATGGTATTCAGCTGTTGCCTGAGAAGCAGTAATCTCAGCTCAGTGCATGCCCTGCTTTACCAGCTCGTCCCATGACTGCAGCAAGCCAGTCTCTGTGTGCAAAACACCCTTCCACTAGAGGGCACCAGCAAGCTCTATGTCCAGACCACTTCTCCAGCTTGAGGAACCCCATTCATTTGCTGTCAGGAAACTGACAAAGAATTCAGATGCCAACATTTTCCTCTGAAAATACTTGCATGACAAACACCCTAACCACTGGGGTTTCAGTGGGGTTTAATTCCTCCTAGTGCTTCCTCTGATTCAATTTGTCTTCTAATATCTGTTGAAGAGTAGCACGGCTTCACAGCAGCCGAGCAAGACTACTCAGCTTCATGCCCTGTCACACAAGGTACTCTGAGGGGAAAACCCAAAATGTCTGAGGAAGAATCTAACCTCTGTTTCCACTTCTCAAGCCAATGTGCTGAAGCATAGGTGTTTACTAGGATGGGGTACAGCATCTACACTTGAAAATTTCTGACTGAAATTATGGCACTGCTTAGACCTGAATGCATGACAGGACCTCAAAAAGCTTCTTTAAACATTTCTGAAGGGTTAGCCTTACAAATTTCATCAGGCACTCTCAGGTCAGATGGCTCTGCTTGCCACGCTGACTTCTTTGGCTCCTAGCACAGAAAGGCCAAGTTACAAGCACAAGGATTCTGCTGTGGATAGGAGACTCATGAGTGAGGGCTATTCTTCACTGCCATTAGCTCCATACAAGTTCTTATGTGTAGCATACATGAGAAAGTGAGAGTTTGGGAGAGCTGCCCAAACACTGTCTGAATGCTTAAGGAATTATTTCCCTCTGCTGATCTTGTCCAAGTTCAACTTGGACACTTTTTTTACTTTCCATTTCAAGTTAAGATGATTTATACCGACATCTCAAGTCAGAGATTTCAAATCATCCCCAAAGAACTCAAACCTCAATAATGGAACATTAACAAGATTATAAATATTATAAATAAGTGAAACTCCTAACAGCGTTTTCTTCTTTGCTTCACCCAGGCACATCAAACAGACCACAGCAGGACAGGACACTTCTTTATTTGTAAAAAACAAGTTTGGGTTTTAAAACCCCTACAATATCCAGGCAACTACACTGCTCAGATTGGTGGTAAAATCTATTTACTTTATCGTAAAAGCCTGTTTCCCTGCCTTAAGAAGTTATCCATGATAGCAAAGAACGCTTTTGAGAACAAAGCACCAGAGCACTGCATGTGAATAATTGGTATTGATATTTAGAGGACTACAGTACTAGACCTTAAGTTGAATGGCAGACAGCCTATTATCACAACACTGCATTAAGAACTTGCACTAATATTGTTAGTACAGGAAAATAACATGATTCACACGTAAACCACAGTGCAGCTAACGACATGCTTAAATACGCTACCGTCACTGTCCCGTATCCCAGCTCCACGGGGAATCACAGACTGAGTTGGGTTGGAAGGGATCTCAGAGATGATCCAGTTCTAATCCCCCTGCACGGGCAGGTGTACCTCTCACCAGACTACGCTGCCCAGAACCCCATCCAACCTGGACATGATCACTTCCACGGATGGAGCAGGCACAACCTCTCTGGTAAACCTGTTCCAGTGCCTTAGCACCCTCACAGGGAAGGATTTCTGCCTCAGACCTCGTCTCAATCTCCTCTCTTTTAACTTGAACCCATCTCCCTTGTCCTAGCACTGGAGTCCCTCGTAAAACGTCCCAGTCCAAGGGAAGCGCTAGAGCGGACCAACCCCCCAAAGCGGAGCCGGGTCCCAGGGCCGGGGCTGCGCGGATCACGGCAACAAAGACGGCGAGTGCCGCCGGCTGCGAGGAGAAAGCGCCCGGAGCCGCGCCCGGAGCCACCTCCGCACCGCCCCGGCGTCTCCCCCCGCTCCCACACCTCCCCCGCTCCCCACACTCCCCACACTCACTTTTGGTCGCGGCGATCAGGTTCTTCCCATCCTTGAGCAACTCCTTGATGAATTTATTGGTCTTCTCCAGCTCGGCCTCATGGGCTCGCACCCGCTCCCGGAACCAGGGGCTGTCCAGGTAGCAGTCGCTGAACTCCAACGGCTGCAGCCCCATCGCCGCGCTTGCCGCACCACGGCCCGATCCGAGCTCCCTGCTCCCTCCCCGGCCACCAATGCGCAGCTGTGGCGGCGGCGGCGGCTGCCCCTGCACAAGGCGGGGCACACGCAGAGCTGAGGGCCCGCCCCGCTCCCGGCAGCCCTGCCGGTACCGCACCCCTGCCGTCCGGCCGGGATTACACAAGACTGGAGCTGTGCCGGGGGCAGCGGCAGCTGTGGAGGGGAGGACGAGGCAGGCACTTCTCTGCATGTAGCTGGGTTTCCTTTTTCGGGCGGGTCCGCTCGCACTGCGGCGACTCACAGAAACATTTAAGTTGGAGAAGACCTATAACATCATCAAGTCCGACCTTAACCCTACTCTTTATCACCGCTAAAACACATCGAGGGATGGCGGCTCAAGCACATCCGCTGGGCAGCCTGTTGCAGTGCTTTACAACCTCTCAGAGAAAAAATTTTCCTCATGTCCAGCCTAACCCTCCCTTGATCCAGCTTTAGGCCATTCCCTCTAGTTGTATCATTGTTTACTTGTGAGAAGAGGCCAGCACCTACTTCTATACAATGCCCTTTCAGATAGTTGTGGAGAGCAAGAAAGTCTCCTTCAGACTAAAGAGCCCCAGTTCCCTCAGCCAGTCTTCCTTAGGCTGATTCTCCAGGTCTTTTCATCAGCCTAGTTGCTCTTCTCTGCATCTGCTCCAGCACCTCAACTCCCTTCCTGTACTGAGGTGCCCAAAACTGAACATAGTACTGGAGGTGAGGGTCTCACCAATGTACAGGAGGATGCGACCTGCTTGCAATGCTGTTTCTAATACCTCGGTTTGGCACAGCTCAGCCCCAGGCATGTTGGCCCAGGGGGCCACAGGTGGGTGCTGCCACAGTGGGTGGCAGGAGCTGGCCATGGGGCTGTGGCAGTGTCAGCTGCCCTTGTCCTGCTGCTGTGCCTGGCCGTGATATGGTGGGAAAAGTACACCTGGTGTCATCTGCATGGCTGCATTCAGAGCTGCAATAGATCTCATGAACCAAGGTCTCCTGGGGTGCATAATGTGGCCAGGGGTTCGAGGGAGGTTCTCCCCCTCTGCCCTGGTGAGCTCACATCTGGAATACTGAGTCCAGTTCTGAGTTTCCCAATTCAAGAAGGTCAGGGAGCTACTAGAGAGTCCAGCGCAGAGCCACTAAGATGAACAGGGGTTGAAGCATCTTCCTTATGAGGAGAGGCTGAGAGAGATGGGTCTGTTTAGCCTGGAGAGGAAAGTGAAGGGGAGATCTGATCAGTGCTGATCAATATCTAAAGGGTGAGTTCCAGGAGGATGGAATCAGGCTCTCCGTAGTGGTGACCAGCAATAGGACAAGGGGCAATGAGCACAAACTGAAACACAGGAAGTTCAATTTAAATGTGAGGCAAAATTTATTCATGGTGAGGATGACAGAGCACTGGAACAGGCTGACCAAAGAGGCTGTGGAGTCTCTGTCTCTAAAGACATTCAAAACCCACCTGAATATGTTCCTGTGCAATCTTCCCTAGGTGATCCTATGCTGGCAAGGGGGTGGACTAGATGATCTCCAGAGGTCCCTTCCAACCCCTGCCATTCAATGTTTTTTCTGCAGCAAGACCTCAAGCAGACTGCTCAATGCTGAGCTGTTTCGGTTAAGAATGTTAGGAAACTCATTCAGAAAACTCTCTTTTAGATTGTAGTGCCTAAGATTTCTAGAACTTACTGAGATGATAGCTAGCTGACCTGCAGAAGTCATGTATGGAAACAGCTTGGTAATTCAGGAATCTCATTTAAATTTATCCCAGGTTGTAGAATTTGGTAGGATACAGTTCAGCAAACATTTAGGTTTTTTAATAACTATCCTGAAACGAGACTGAAGGTGTGGTGTGTGTTGCCTCCCTGACAGCAAGTAATCACAGAATGTCATGATCAGAGGCAAAGATGATGTCCTCATTGTTCACATAGATCAGGAAAATCAGAAAACACAATTGTGTAAAGAAATGGATGTGGAAAGGGAGCTTGACATGGAGACTCATGAGTAATCATAGCTCCTAAAAGTGATCTGAGATAGGAGTGTGGCCCGTCTCAATCAGTTGCTACTTCAAAGTGCACAGGATGTGTCCAACACCACAGCAGGCTAGGAGGTGCTATTGAGAGTAGACTCTGGATACTAAGCCTTTCAGGCAAGTGCCTCACCAGCTAGATGACAGTATCTACTGTGGTGTTTATTTTGTACTGTTATTTAATTGAGAGGTTACTACACTACTCAAAACTGTTTAAAAACATTAAAAACAAAACCAAGCCTAAAGAAATAACAAACAATCCTTATCTCTGTTGAGGTTACTGAGACAGCATTTTGAGAGTAAGTATGCCTCGCATGAGTGGTTTGTTTACTTTGTCCTGTAAAGTTAAAATTAGAATAATAGTTTTTTGTCCTTGTTTATAGTTACTGTAAGTTCCCTATTGTAATTCCACTGAAGTGTTGGAATTGGGTTGCATGTGTGGTGTGGGGTTGTTCATTGTTCCCTCTCATCTATCAAGAGTGCAAATGCAAACAGACTGATATCTGACCACCCATGATGCAGACCAACATTACTTATCCTGATTTTGTTATTAGTATGGCAATCACTTCTCCATCTGATAAGATGGGCACTACCTTCCAGCAAGCCTTTACCCTACACATTATTGTAGTATGTATCTGTATGCCTCTACTGTGTTGTAAACACTGTGTGGCCACTTCATTTTTCTTGAAGGAAATGTTCCATTAAGCTGTTTGAGATGAAGAAATATCCTCCCCAGCTCTGAACTGAACTGACTGTTGCAAATTGCAAGGATTTCACACTTTCTAGGAATCTTCTCCCACAAATGGGTCAAATTAGCAGGCAGTACGACTTGATCTATGCTTTAAAATAGGCACTAGTGCATTTATGCTAGGATAGCATAGCTAGGATAGCTGACATTTGCTCTGCCAATGATAATACAATTGCATAAATTCAGAGAATCATGGAGCTACAGAAATACTGACTTATTACAGTTGTCTGTACCATCCAGCACCTGTTACAACTTACTGACCAGAGGTGAAAATTGCCTAGGCTTTTTTTTCCCCTCTCTCTTGCTCTTCATGTCCCACAGGTGCCAGTACTCTCTGTTTCCACTTCTTCAGGTAGCACAAAAGGCCAATGGCATACTGGCTTGTATCAGCAGTAGTAGGGATGTCATTCTCCTCCTGTACTGGGCACTGTTGAGGCCTTGCTTTCAGTACTGGGGGCACTTGTGGACCACTCACTTCAAGAAACAGATTGAAGGGCTGGAGTGGGTCCAGAGGAGCAATGAGGCTGGGAAAAGGACTGGAGGTAAAGTCTGATGAGGAGAGGCTGAGGGAGCTGGGGATGTTTAGTCTGGAGAAGAAGAGACTCGGGGGGACCTTCTCTCCAACTCCCTGAAAGGAGGTTGGAGTCAGGTAGGGGTCGGGCTCTTCTCCCAAGCAACTAGTGACCTTCCTCAGGGAAAGGGTGATCATACCCTGGAATGGACTGCCCAGGGCAGTGGTGGAGTCCCCATCCCTGGAGGTGTTGAAGGACAGACTGGCTGTGGCTGTTAGTGCCCTGGTCTGGCTGCTGTGGTGATGTTAGGTCCTGGGTTGGGCTGGATGAGCTCAGACTCTTTTCAAGTCTCAGTAATTCTGGGATTCAGGTTGCCTCTTCTCAGTGTTTTTCATTTGGGTCACTTATCTCAAAACATGTGTAGTCTTCCCCCCTCTTACATTCCTGTAGAGCAGTAATTAAGTTTGCTCTGGATTACAGTTAAACTGCCACCATGTTTTAGGCTCATGTTCCCCCTCCACATGTGCTGTGTTAATCCTGCTCCAAACATTATCCTGACATTTTTAAGTGGAACTCATTTATTTTCTCAAAAGCAATAGCATATGCAGTATTCCCAGCAGTAAATGGCTGCAAGAGCTTTGCTCTCACTTTAGCAAAGGAATTAAAGATGAACAGCCTTCAAACACATCCTAATTGCTAAACAATGCCATGGCCTGTACTTGACCCAGAAGTAGGACTAGACCAAATTAACTCTGCCTTTTGTTTTAGAAAAGATCTGCACTCCAGGGCCCTGCATGTGGTTGTTCCCCGGAGCAGGTGGCCAGTCAGGCTCCTCAGAGAAAGGTGTCAGACTCTGACAAACAAGATGGCTCAAACAATTATAAGAAAACCTGTGAACCCTGCACCTGGTGATGCTCTGTATGGGAACAGAATCTGCAGAGCCTGAGAACATGAGTTTTCCTCCCTCAAGGACTCACTTAATAATGTTTGATCTGCAAGATTCCCCATACCTCAGGAAAAAAGAGAACACCCCTTGCAGCAAGTATAAAAGGGGAGAGATTCAAATGGTGAGGAGCTTTACCATCAGCCCTCCAGCCAAGAGGAGAGAGTGACACATTGAAAATCTGTGAAGCTGGGGAACTAAAGATCACTTATCACCACCACGTCACCCCTGCGGAGAAGGTGGCCAGAGATCTGTGGAGCAGAGGAGCAAGGCAGGGAGCAGACAGCCAGAGGCTGAAGTCTGGGGTGGTGATCTGAACTCTTAATTATCTTCTCTGCCTTTCCCTTTATCCTCTCCTCCACTCTCTGAGGTGGGCATCCAGTAAATTTAATGATTTCTGTGCCTTCTGAGTCAGGAATCTGATAATTTCAGTGAACATTGACTTTCATGTGGACCTGTGAAGTCAGTCTCCTTAATTCGACCCAGAGTGAATCCATGAACCTGAGTCACTCCCTTGTCTTAAGATCAGGGTATGACCGTAGGTAAACGGTATTGTAGGCATGGGAGGAAGCAAGATAATGGACTGGAGACATAGATGGAACAAACCTATCAGTTTTGCTCCTCACAATCTTGGTTGGTCCAGGGCAGAGATGTTAGTCAAAGACCTAAGACAACTAAGACTTTTTCATGACTTAAAACTAGGTGGTGTGAATGTTGTCATTAATCATCATTCTTGGCACTTGCCAACATTGGATTTAAATTTTAGGAATACTGTAATTACAGAGCAGCCACAGGTAGTGCCTGCACAGGGTTTGGGTCCTACACCACACTTCTAAACATTTAGGGCAGTAGTCTGAGCGGGTCTGAACAGCACTGAAAGGGAAAGGGCAGATGTAGTGGTGCTTCTAGTGCTGTGTTCTAAGTGTTAATTACCAGCTTTAAAAGATTGGATGTGGGTGGGGAAAGAATATGGACAACACAATAAGGATGTGGAGCTGTTGTAGTGTCCAGAGGAGGCCACAAAAATGCTCACAGGGCTGGAGCCCCTCTGCTCTGGTGACAGGCTGAGAGAGTTAGGGCTGTTCGGCCTAAAGAGGAGAAGGCTCCATGGGCACTTTATATAGACACTTTGCAACCCTTGAAAGGGGCCTAGCAGAAGGCTGGGGAAGACTGTTCACAGGGGCAGGGAGCAATAGGATGAGAGATCATGGTTTGAATCTGGAAAAAGACAGACTTAGGCGGGATGGACATGAGGAAAAAGTTCTTGATTGTGAGAGTGGGGGATCCCTGGAACAGGCTGCCCAGAGGGGTAGTGGAGATCCCATCCCTGGAGCCATTCAAGGTCAGGCTGGATGGGGCTCTGGGCCACTTGTTGTAGTTAGAGATGTCCCTGCTTGTTGTAGACGCGGGACCTTTGGAGGTCCCTTCCAACCCAGTATGTTTTATGTTCTCTAACAGTTTAACAACAAAGCCGGGAAGACTTTGCGCTACCTCCCCCCCATCGCCGCCCAGGCTCGGCCCCGCCGCTGTCCCGCGCACGCGCCCTGTCCTCAGCCCGGCCTTAAGATGGCGGAGACCGGCAGCGCAGCGAATTTGCGGGTGGGAGTTCCGGGGTCCGCCGAGCAGGTGAGGGGCCTGGCAGCGGCCTGGCCCAGGGGAACGGCCCACCCTGCCCCGATGCGTCCACTGCGCCAAAATACCGGCCCTGGTGATCGCCCCATCGGTGGGCAGCGTTCGGAGGGAGCGCGACCTGCGGCGCTCCGTGTTCCCTTCCTCCCTCCCCGGGCTCCCTCGTTTCCCCTTCACTCCCTCCTACACGGGATTCTCTCGCTCCTCCTCCATTCTTTCATCCCCCTGCCCTAGACTCCTTCCCACTCCAAACCACCACACCTCCCCACACCCGGGCTCCCTCGTTCCTCCTCCATTTCCCCCCCCGCTCCCCGCCCCGGGTTACCTCGTTTGCCTTCATCTCCCGGGATCCCTTGTTCCCTCTCCGCCCCGTTCCGCACATTGGCCGGGCAGGCGAACCTACGCTGGTCCTATGCTGGTGTTGCGTGCCCATGCGTGAGTTACTGGCGCTCACCAGGGATGCGACCGGTGTTTGTTTGGTGGATTATTTTTTAAGAAAAAAGGAAGTCTTGGTTGTGGTCGCGCTGTTTTCTTGCTGTCCTTCACTTAATGTTCCCTTTCTTCAGCTTTAGGATACACCTGAAAATCCTGAAGGCAGTGTGAGGCCCTCTGAGGAAAGTAAGCACTGAGAAACTGGTAACCACCACTTAAACGTTTTTTAAAGGGGAAAAGTAGTCATGTTGCCTTGTGTAAAATAAACCATGAGCTCATTAGTTCCTTTTCTGGGAGTGTTTGCTTTATGAAGATACCACTGTTGAAGTTGAAAAGTCACAGTTGAGTATGAAACTTGTGAGTGCATAGACTTCCAGGGTACAAAATTATTGTTGCCAGAAGCATGCTGAAATGCATATTGCAAACATGAATTTTAACAAGAGAAGTCTAAGTTATTTCCAGTCTAATATAGGAGTGATGCATGCTTGACTGTTGAATTTTGAGTGTCCATTTTGAAGTTGATGGAATTATCAGACACAGATACACAGATCATTAGGGGTTGGAAGGGACCTCGGAAAGTCAGATGAGTCCACTCAAGCAGGATCATAGAACCTAGGGCAGGTCATGCAAGGAGCACATCTAGATGGGTCTTGGAAGTATCCAGACAAGAACTCCAATGTCCCTCTCCACAGAGGTGCTCTCTGGCAGATTGCCTCCCAACCTGTATTGGTGCTTCTCATTATTCTTTCCCAGGTGAAGAACTCTGCATTTATTTTTGTTGAACCTCATTAAGTTCCTCATTGCCCAACTCTCTAGATCTTCCTGAATGACTGCAAAGTGGCCATAAATATGAACATGTCTTTGAATGCTTAGGATTGGGGTCGGGGAGAGGATCAGTTTACTAATGCCAGCAAAAGTTGAAGTGTTGTTTGATCTGTCAGCTCTGTTTTTGTCCTACTCAGGTTCTCTTTTTAGGAAGAGCAGATGTTTACGCCCTTCAGAATGCCCAACTCCCACACTAAGTTTAACTGTAACCACAGAGGTAGTCAGGAAGCTGGCAGACGGGAGTTGGTTTCCAGGTCTTTGCGAAGTGCTCAGCATTGCCTGGAGGACCAGGATTTTGGAACTGCGTATGCTCACTATCTCCTGGTGCTAAATCTAGCTCCTGAGTTAAAAACTAGCATCAAAGTAAGTGCATTCTGAATTGCTTGAACCAGTTTTATTTACTGTATTCCCCTCGAGACTTGGTGACATCTTTTGTGCTTGTGATTTTTTGCATGTGATTCTCCTATTCAGTCTTCAAAATGTAGAGAACAATAATAAGGGAGACAATGTTCAGTAATCTTAGTGTGCCTCTGGGAAGGGAATTGATTTGCTTCTAGTTTGTGCGAGTCAATTAAGCTTAATGAAAACAGTGCCTTGTTGGTACTGGCTCATGGTATGGCATGCACTAATATACACAGGGGCTCTTAGTACACTTTGCTGAATGATGGTGTTATTTTGTGACTATTGGAGAGCTTATTTCTGCTGCTTCAGGTAATGGGATGATGGCAAGTGGTGGTATGCTGCTGCTCAGGGACATGTGGGTGGGTGTTCAGGTGCATGTTAAATACTTCTAGATGCTTTCAGGGCTCAGTTCCCTCCTTCTGGTAACTAGCAGCAACTCTATGGTGTATGGTTTGTTTTCCAGGAAGCTTTTCAGTTTACCCTTTTTAAATGGGCAGAAGAGCTAGATTCTCTGGCACGGGTTCAAGATCTGTTTAACTGCTATGAGCAAGCACTTGAACTGTATCCGAATGACGAAGTGATATGTAATAGTATGGGAGAACATCTTTTCAGGTTAGTAATGCTATATATTCAGTGTTTGTGAGGTTCTCATTTAATACTCCTAAGTAATTGTTTACTTGTGTATCAGTAAACAATATCTGGAGCAGCACAGCGCGTGTGGGACGCTCAAGGGAAATATCAGTGTGTTGTTAATGGTTTCTGGGGTGTACTGGTGAACTTCACATGGGTTTATCAATTTAAGACAGAGCAGCCAATGTTAAAGTAAATGCTGATAATCACAGCAAAAATAAAAGCACTTTTACTAGAGGCTCAAAAGTAAAAGTAATGCCTTTAACTATTTTCTAGCAATCTATTAAGGACTCACTAAATGAGGCCACAATTGTTTACAGGTGCTGGTCTAGTGCTTTCTTTCCTGTTAGATCCCTGAGAACTACTGCCCTTCTATACTGTTTCTTAATTCTGGTACTTTGTGAGGTCACATATATGGCCTCTGACGTGAAGAAGCTAGTTATGTATACAGTGCTGTGTAGTGCTGTTTCTTGAATAGTTTGAGCTGGTGCTTCTGTTTATTAATGTAAAGTGTTCTTTTCCTACTTTCTCCAGGCAGTGCAGAACTTGTGGTCTGTCAGGGTTCTAGGGTCTTTTGAGACTGGAATGTTAGGACTGAAATCATAGATCATGGACCCAGATAGTCCATGGGTTTGCTTTTTGTGATGAATTTGTTGTAAGGAACAACACTCCAGGATTGTATTACAACGTAGGTGTTTCTTACAATGTACATGTTTCTTGTATTTCACAGACTGCTTTTGTTCAGAGCTGTGTAATTTGTGAACGTGCTGCAGGTATCAAAAACTTGTTTCAGCTTCATAATTTAATTACTTAATGCAAGCACTGGAAACTCAACATTGGGTTGCTTTAGTATGTTCCAGTTAAATGCAGGAAACTGGTTTCAGTGTTTGTAGCATTCTCTTGACTTGGAAAATCCATGAACCGGGATTGCGGAATTGCTTGTGTCATATTGTTGGGGCAAATTCTTGTAAAACCTATTCTGCTTTGTCCAAGGATGTAGTAGTGGATGAAGACTGCTGCACACAATAGTAGTTTTGGACTGCTTTTGCTTTTTAAAGTCGATTAATGGAGAGCTGTAAATAATTTTTTCATAAGCAAACAACACTGTTTCTAAAGAGAAACTTTCTAACCAATGCAAATTATTTCTATTATCTTATTATTATCTTATTATTATTGATATAAGGTTTCCTTACAGTCTCTCAGATCCTTATGAGTACTTGGCAGCTGTGTGCACACCTTCTCTTTATTTGTCTTTTTTGCTGTTAGAATGGGCTTCAGAGATGAAGCAGCTGGATATTTTCATAAAGCTGTGAAGCTTAACCCAGGCTTTGCTGATGCAAAGGAGAATTTTTACCGTGTTGCAAACTGGCTGGTGGAACGCTGGCACTTCATCATGCTCAACGATACCAGGAGGAATCTTACTTACCTGAAAGCAGTTGAGAATGCTGTTCGCTCAGGGTGCAAATCTGTTCTTGATATTGGAACAGGAACAGGAATTTTGAGGTGAGTCATAAATGTGTATTTAACACATGTTTTCAGCAAAAATTGGTTACTAGTGGGGGAAAAAAATTGACTTCTGTGACTGTATTTGAGGCAAAGCTTAAGAAGCAAAAGCTTTCAGAGGTCATTTGAGTCTAGGTGTTAGTGTATAGTAGTATTTTTGACCCCTTTTTATTGTTGCAGATGCTTTTTGTGCTGGTAACTGATGTTCAGACTGAATTACTCATGTTGGTTTTGGAGTTATGTGTGCTGTCTCTAAGTATTGAGTTTAGTATAAAGACTGGATTTAGCCTAGTAGTATGTATATTGCCTGTTTAGTTTCTTGTTATGTTACAACAAAAACATGTAACGAGGATATAAATTAGTGTGATATTAGCATTGAGACAAGTTCATGAGTTCATTTAATGATTTTTAGACTCGAACTTTTGTTTTTAGAAATATGAAGAAAACACAGAAATACAGCTTAAGAAAACTCAGTCTCTTGTCATGCTTTACCTAGAGGAGAGGAAAAGCCCTGATTGTTGTTTTTCAGTATGTTTGCAAAGAAGGCAGGAGCACCTTCTGTCTATGCCTGTGAATTATCAAAAACCATGTATGAACTTGCCCGTGATGTGGTGACAGCAAACCACATGGAAAAAGAGATCAAACTTCTGCATTTGAAGTCACTTGATATAGAAATTCCAAAGCATATCCCTGAAAGGTATGTTGTTGACTCTGTTGTGATACCACTTTTAATTTGCTCCTAATTTCAAGAAAATAGGAAGTGTCCTGTGACTTAATAAGGAAATAACTTTGTCTGCAATACTACTTATAATGTGAGAAGGCTTTCTCTTTTGTGTTTCTGTATAATATGTTGTTTATACTGTACAGATTTCAACAATAGACTTACAATAGCATGTTAAGTTTAATTCTTTGTTGGGAGCTTTGGGGCATATGGAATTACACTGCAGCAGTAGAAAAAGAGAAATTAATTACTACTATATCATGAAATACATCTTAACACACTTTTGGTTCACATGTGTAGCCCATTAATAGTATGGAGGTATATTATAAGACTTCCGAAGAAAGCTGTTCATGGGTCATGCCACACCCCTGCAACTCCATATCAACTTCTGTATTTGTCAGAGAGATAAGAAATTTCAGATTGTCTGCCTCTTCTGAGGCAGAGTGAGGGGAAAACCTTCTGTCTCTGCTGTCCCCTGAGGAGGGTACCGCTATGTGTGGAGACAAGAAGATGCCACAGGACAGTAAGGAGTTCCTGGTTCCATTGGCACTGGGAGGCTGTTGGTGGCTTGACTGACCGTAGCTGTGAATATCAGCACCATGCTGTGGGGGAGATTGCTAGGGCTTTGAGTGTGGCTTTAGCTTTAGATTTTGGAGTAAAAAGCAGTGGAAGGATGTTGTGGATTGGCTTATGAATGTCTGCTTACTTGTCTTCACAGCAGAGATTCATGTGCTTTGGAAAACTAAGTACCTTATTTTTCCAATGTTAAGTACTGTCCTATGAAGTATAGTAGGAGCTGTGGGGACAAATCAGCAGCTTGGAATTGCTAGATTAGAATTTGAGAAACATCACAGCTTTTGATATGTGTGGTCTACCGTGCTCCTCCTTGCCCACTGTCCCATTCAACAGTGGTTCTTCAGGAGGATCTGTAAAGTTTTTGCAACTAGAACCTGATGGCCTTTTTGTTTTGGTAGGTGTGAAAGACTGGTTATCACTTCTGCTCAGAGAATTAATTGAGGCAGTTGAAACACAGAGCTACGAGGATAATTGGGGGTCTGGAACAACTGCCCTATGAAGAGAGATTGAGAACATTGGGACTTTTTAGTTTAGACAAAAGAAGGCTACAAGGGGTTTAATCACTATCTCTGAATCCGTGAGGGCTGGATGCCAAGAAGAAAGGAATTCTCTCCTGTCAATGGTGTCAGACAGGGCAAGGAATAATGGATGCAGGCTTGAACACAGGAAGTCTCACCTCAAATTGAGGAAGAACTTCTTTACAGTTAGGGTTGTTAACTATTGGAGTGGGTTACCCAGGGAGGCTGTGGAGTCCCCTTCTCTGACCGTGTTTCAGACCTGGCTGGATGTGGTTTTGTGTAGTTGACTTAGGCTTTCTAAGTGGTTATGGTTTTCAGTAATTTGTATCCAACTTGAGCAGGAGGGTTGGACCTGATGGCCTTTGAAGGCCCCTTCCAACCCTAGTAAAATGTGTAAACTACTGAGGCTTCAGATTGAGCATGGCAAGGAAGTAATCAGTTTTACTTTTACTTGCTAACATTTAATTTAAACTGTCCTGGAAATACCTTATGCCCTATTTAGGATGTTAAGGTCTGTTAGTCTGTGTGGGAATTCCATCATGCTTTGGCTGTAGTTTTGTTTTTATAACTTTTTAATACACAAGTATGTGCATCACATACTCTTTGTGCTAGATTCAGTCAGTACATGTTCTGCAGTATTGCTGGCTCTGTGCCCAGCCTAAAACATCTTCCTGTTTTGGCTGGATTCTCCCCACACAATTTATTTATAAATGCTGAATGAGAAGCTTTGTGGTAAGCTCTTACTCAACACTTATTCTCCTTTATCCGCATCTTGAATAACTTCTAACAACAATTCAAAACATATCATTTGTCAAAAGAATTAAGGAGCCCATCTGTATTGAGACTTGAGAATGCTGGTAGAAGTTCTATTCTGAGCTCACATTGGTACGAGGAGGTTTTTCTTCTTGGAAAGAGAGATTGTTCAACATAATGTGTGTTTTTCTTATCTAGAGTTTCCTTGGTAGTCACAGAGACTGTTGATGCTGGTTTATTTGGAGAAGGAATTGTGGAGAGTTTGATACATGCTTGGGAAAATCTGCTTTTACAACCAAAGGTAGGTGATGTAGATATGTATGTGTGGATGGGATTCCTGTGATGTTTGAGTGGATGTACATGAATGAATGAGCAGCACTGCCTCGTTAATGTATCATACCTACTGATATTTTTAAAATATTGTTTTTCTATTAATTGGATTCTGTTTAAATGCAGTGAGGCAGCTACATACATGGCTCTTCTGTGGGCTTGTGTTCCAAGTAGATAGGTATTTGCAGTGCATTTGTCTGTGACATAACCTCCCATCATACAAGAGGTAAATTACTCTTGTTGCTCTTGATCACCTTTTTCCTCATTTTTTCACCTGCTCTGTAACACCAGAGGGGTCTGCTTGTGTTTTAAAGGCACTGTTTTCCTGCAAGTTTGATTCCAACCCAGTCATTTGGAGATACCAACTAGTTGCAGAAAGTTATGTCAGTTCAGGGAAAAAATGGTGCATTATGGTAGAATTATTTCTCATCATAACGCTAGGGAGCATTCAGTTACAATTTAATGCATATGCCATATTACGCTGTTAATAAAACTTAAATGTTTTCAAAGACAGCAGTGCCACTGGGTGTCAGATTGTACTTTGTGTTTTGCATTTCAGCCAAGTAACAAGGAGTCTTAACTTGTGTTGGGCCTTATGAAACAGAAGAGCTTGTCTTTTATCTTGATGTTGCCTTGTTTCCAGCTAACCGGGGAAAAAGAGTCTTAAATGCTTCAAAGCTTTTGTATTCAATTGAAGCTGATGACCTCTAGTGTTAGGTATAGGAATGATGCATAAAGGAAAGGTCCTCAAATGTTTCCTGTGTATTCTAACAGAGCACAAATTTAGGAACACTTTTAGAATTACACAGAAGAAATAGTAGATGGGAAAGTAAAGTCGATGCATATATTTAGAGTATTTTGAGAAACAACTTTTAATGGACAATTGAAATGTCAAAGCCCAGAAACCTTGTTAGTCACTAAGAATTTACTGCTATTTTGACTGTAGTCTTGAGTGGCTCATTAATGTGTAACCTGGGCTTTGCAGTGAGGTTGTAGAGAGGTGGGGGTTGGTAATGAGGCCATTCCTCTTTGCTACCAGAGGAAGTTTAGGATAGACATTATAGAAAACTATTTCTTTGAAAGGGTCTTCAGGCCTTGGAATAGTCTTCCCAGGGAGATAATTGAATCACCATCCCTAGACATGTTTAACAGTCACATAGATACAAAGCTTAGGGACATGGTTTAGTATTGGGCTTGGTATGGTCTGAAAAATCTCTTCCAACCTAAAGGACTGATACTGAATGGGTTGCGCTCTCATTGCATATTGTTTTCACAGCCTAAAAATCAAGATGTTAGTACTGAAGACTATGGCAGAGTTATTCCTGCAAGTGCTACAATATTTGGGATGGCAGTGGAATGCAAAGAGATACGTAGACATCACAGGTGTGTTTAAAGTCTAGTACAGTATGAACCCATACTTGTTTGCAAATAAAGACTTCTTTAGAAACTCTTGATTTAATTCCTTGATAGTAAAATTACGTCTCAGTTTCTGTATTAGAGATCTTTGGATTAACACTTGGCCTTTATCCTCATTTTATCCTCCTACTTTGCTGCTGGATCTAACCATTTCAGAGGAGGGCAGGATTTTGTAAAGCACGTGTTGTTAACCTCACCGCCAGCATTATCTTTCTGAATATGAGACTTGCCTAATTCTGCTCTGCCTGCAGTAGGTTTCTCTGCTGAGACCAGTTCTAACTGTTTATCAATTGCTTTCATAGTAATTTTTATTCTCATCCTGTAGAACAGTATCACAGTATGGTGACAAGTCTCTCTCTGAGAGGTTCGGACTTGATATATTTAGTTTAGGATTAATCCTGTTGCAGATTAAATGTAAAACTGACTTTTACAGGGCGTTCAGTGAATTGGATAAAAAATAGGCTGTATCAGCAGTTTTTCTAATGCAGTGCACCAGGGCAACAGCCAGTGTGAGACACAATTTCCTACAGTAGATGGTCATTCAAGAGCTGTCTTGGGCCAGAACCTAATTAGATATGTTTCTGCCTTGAAACATGGCATTGACTTTTCCTTACAAAATGCAAATAGGATAAAAATTAATAGGCTGTCCCTTTGAAGAATGAGCAATCCGTTCTAATAGTACAGCTACAGATCAGGGGGCTAGCAGGACCAAAATGGTTGCCACAAATGAATTACATAGGAAGAAGTTAAACCTCACTTGGGGTTCTTCTTGTACAGCAGCTGTTTTATTTTACTTGTAGCATGTCTTTTAAAACACATGGCCTTGATTATTTCAGAGGTTTTTAAAGTATCAAAGTTGCTTCACTGAGCAGAGAAGACTGTAGTCATTGATATTGTAACTATATTTTTTGGTTTTTATTGTGACCTACTTTATTACTTGGTGCTTTCTGTATGCCACATACACTATTGCTAGAGAATCTGCTCCAAAGCTGAAGCCCAGTTCATTTTTGCATTTTTAGCTATGCATAAAGGTCAAAATGTATTTGCCTGAGAATGCAGGTCATGACACAAGGCAGCCTACTCAGTTCTGTGATTGGGAAATAACTGTAGCTGATTATCAGCCAGCCTGTCTAGTCGTACTTAGTAGTAGGGACACTTTTGTGGGGTGGGGGAGAGGTTCCTGAGAAAGTGATTCAGAATTAAAACTTGTCCTAAAAGCAGATAATTACATAACTGTCATTTGAACTTCTGAGTTCTGGATCTCACTGGAAGAATGTTGATTTTCATGATAGCTGCAACTTAAACGGGAAGTACTAAGTCCTTCACAGGCAGCTGCACTTCTTTAGAATAATTTAAAGTGCAGCCTGCGCAAGACTTCTGATTTCCTGACTCTTGTTTTGAAAATGAGGATGTTACTTCAGTTCTGACACCTAAGAGGTGCACACAGTGTTAGTTTGAAAGCAGTTATAACATTCTTTCTTCCTTGAAGCTTTATGTATAGATTGCTTCTTGAAAACTAATGGATCTTGTGTCTTCCAAGAAAAGGTGTGTACTGAGAGTTACCAAAGCCTTTTCCACTATGAAATAAACACTGAGACTTTCTTTGCAGCTGTGTAACTATGAAAATGCCTTACTCCACATAGGTAGTGCTTCATAAATATATAAAGGTCCAGCAAAATGGAGGCTTTATGTCAAATAGACCTAAATGCATTTTCTTGTGGCATATCTGTCTGTCTTTGTTCTGAGTAAACAAAGAATCTGAAGGAAACCCTTGCATTATTTGTATAATGCAGCAGCAAAACTTTGGTCTGTGGTAAGAGCAAGAAGTGTATTCTTCTTAGTTCTTTTTCGAGACCTCAGAGTTCTACTTAAGGGGACAAAAGTCTGTGGTCTTTGAAAGGGACAAATAGGGCTTTATCTCAGTTTCTAGTGACAACATTCATTTCAGTTTCTTGAAAGCAATGTGCATCTTCTTACCTTTAGAGCTGCTTTGAAGTCAGAGCTGCTCTGAAAACAGCCAAAATCCTGTGAATTGTTTTAATTTCTGTTCTTAGACTCTCTATGTTTAAAAATAGACACCCTGGGCAGAATTTTCTTGGGGGTTTTTGGTCTAATTGTTTGAAGTTTCATTTTTTTTCTTTTTTTATTCCCTTTATTCCCAGAGTGGGATCACAGGAAATTGGTGGTGTGTGCTTGCCAAAGTCAGTGCAGTTCTTTAGTCCGACGTATGCAGCTGCAGGTTCAGAGGACACTGTTGAACCTTACACCACTGAGAAACTCAGTCGGATTCGTGGAGGTTACATACCTCTGACAGAACCCTGTCAAGTAATGACAGTCAATTTCAACAGTCTGCAGGTAATGATTTTTTTTTAATGTCCTTTATAAGTAATCTATTTATCAGGAAAGAAAGCCCTATGCCTTACTTGTTTTCTGGGTTCGGTTTCAGAAACGTTTGTAAGTGCAAAGTTGGCAGGGCTCTGCTGGTTTTGATACATGTCTAGCTGTACAGTCATTATTAATGAGTTGAGGAATTTTTGAAGGTGGTAGTTGTTTGTTTGGCATTGTTTAGGGACCTGAACTCACCATAGGATCAAACAACTGCCAGCCTCAGTGTATATTGAGCAGGAGGAAAAGTGCAGTAGACCCATCTTAAATGATTTATGCAGTTACAGAGGTGATTAGTTTATTACTACTCTTCAAGAATCGTCAAGAAATTCTTCTCGACAAAAGAGAAAGGATGTCTCTTATATCTGGCATGAAGAAGAGAGAAAAGAGAAGTGATGGGGCAGGAGAGTTGGGGAAAACTGGCACAGTGGGCGCAAAGGAGTGTGACTGGGTCCAGCAGGGAGGTTGCAGTCCCTGAGTGGAGCTCAGGGGAAAACCAAAGCTAACACAGAGTGAAGGTACTGTCAGGCAGCAGAGGCTGCAAGGGAAACACACAGATTGCATCAGCATGGCATCTGGGTGTCCTTTTTGCTTCTTCCTTCCAGAACCCTGTTTGCGCTCCAACCTTGGGCACAGTGTCTGTGTTCCTTCAAAACCTTCCCCTCAGCGACCTCCCCACTCACCCACGGGCATTGGTGCTAAACCACTCCAGGTGAAATAAAAGCACAAAAATGGGAGGGACGCACATAAACATCATCAATCAATGCCAACCCAACACACAGCTTCTTTGGTCTCTTAAGAGGATTTCTGTGACAGCCAATTCCAAAATATGGTGGAGTTACTTTGTCTTGTGTGTAGGGAAGAGGCTTGACTCACAGCTGAGCAAGCAGAAAGATACCTTTGATCTCTGGTGTTTCTTGCTCATTGACCTGTGATGAGGAGTTACACTGAGTCAGAGCTTAAAATAGATTGTTATGTAAATTCAGTTATTCTTGACTACTGCCTGGCTGGGAATTGTAGTGTTTCTGAATCAGTAGCTTTTCTTGGTTGGCTTCTGTGACATCCTAAGATTAAACAAGGATGGGGCTCTTCAATGCACTACTGGAAGCAATCTCTAAGCAACCTGATGTTGCTTCTGGCATCACTAAGAAACTATTCCTATAATCTCGGAGATGCCTACTCTTGAGCATCTGCCTACTGACAGACATTTGAAGATAATAAAGAACAGTTTGTCACTGTTCTTCAAACAGAGTTTCAGTTAGACTAAAGGAGTATTCCTGTCATGCTTGTTAAGATATCATTAGTGAAGGCAAAGGGAAGAAATGTAATGTATTTGGAATAATTGGTTACTATTTGTTGTTACTTTGTCCCTGGACAGCCAGGGCAGTTCCAGACACAGGTAGGTTATTTTCAGCATGGGGTTTTGGAGATGTTTTTTCCTCTGGTTGGTTTTGTATTCTTTGTCGTGGTGTAACACCTGGATGTTCTATCAGTACTGCTAAAAAAAGAACACTTGTCTCTACTGGAATAAAAAAAGGAACCTGATGTATTGCCAGTTAGTATCAGAATTATCTACAAGAGACTGAAATTATGCTTATGTGAAGGGGTATCACATCTATTGTGCTTGTACTAACTATCTGAGAGAAAGACTTAACTTGTGGTACAACAGTGTTTGTCAACTGAGTTGTAGGAGTTAAAAGACATCAGTACACATCCAAAAAATGAATGAAAATAGGTTAGTGTTAAAGAAAAATAGCATCTTCGCAGCTGAACTGAGGTAGTGTGGTCTGGATGATCAGGTAGTGAGGTGGATTGTGAACTGACTGTGGGAGAGAAGCTAGAGTGTAGTGGTCAATAGGACAGTCTAGTTGGAGGCCTGGATCTACTGTAGTCCCCTACGGGTTGGTACTGGGAACAGTCCTATTCAATCTATTCATTAATGACTTGGATGAGGGATTAGAGTACTGTCAGCAAGTTTGCTGATGACACAAAATTGGGAGGAGTGGCTGACACCCCAGCAGGTTGTGCTGCCATTCAGCAGGACCTGGACTTGGTGGGGAGAATTTGAATGAACAAGGGCAAGTGTAGAGTGTGACATGTGGGCCAGAACAACCCCAAGTACCAGTATAGGTTAGGGACTGACCAGTTGGACAGCAGTGTGGGAGAAAGGGACCTGAGGGTCCTGGTGGACAGCAGGATGACCATGAGCCAGCAATGTGCTCTTGTGGCCAAGAAGACCAGCAGTATCCTAGGGTGGGGAGGTTAGTAGATCAAAAGAGGTTCTCTTCCCCCTCTACTCTGCCCTGGTAAGACCACATCTGGAATATTGTGTCCAGTTCTGGACCCCTCAGTTCAAGAAGGACACAGAACTACGGGAGAGAGTCCAGCACAGAGCCACAAAAACGATGGGAGTGAAGCATCTCTCTGATGAGGAAAGGCTGAGGGAGGTAGGTCTCTTTAGATTGGAAAAAAGGAGACTGAGAGGTGACCTCATTAATGTTTATAAATATGTGAAGGGTAGGTGTCAGGAGGATGGAGCCGGGCTCTTCTCAGTGTCATCTAGTGATAGGACAAGGGGCAGTGGGTGTGAGCTGGAAAATAGGCGGTTCCATTTAATATCAGAAGGAACGTCTTCACAGTGACAGAGCACTGGAACAGGCTGCCCAGGGGGTTGTGGAGTCTTCTTCTCTGGAAACGTTTAAAACCTGTCTGAATGTGTCCCTGTGTGACTTGGTCTAGGTGATTCTGCTGTGGCAGGGGGATTGGACTCGATGATCTTTCGAGGTACTTTCCAATCCCTCATGTTCTGTGATTCTAGGGAGGGGGGGAAGCACCTGAGTTGTGCTGATTACTTTATTTCTACTGTAATTAGCAGCAGCAGCTCAGTTTCTACCAGGCAGCAGGAGGAGATGTGGCTGTAATTACAGACTGCACACACTTGCACCCTGCCAGATACTACCTGCACATGTTTGCTGGCAGCTGATCAGTGCCACTGGGAGTGGAAGTGAGTGTTTACCTCAGCAGCCAGTAATTAAAGCTCAGTCTTGCTTTCAGGCCCTAAAAGAACTGTGCTCTTGCCAACAGTTACAAATAGTGGCTCTTCCTAATTGTCATGTGAATTTACTGAGTGGAATATTTTGAGAAATTCAGGATCAAGACATAGGAAACTGGATTACTTCGTTCTTTCTGTGGTTTATCCTCCTATTTGTAGTCCCCTTTTTTTAATGCAAATGATCTCTATTCTTCAGAGGATATATGTGGTATAGCATCATTTTAGGTGTTTTACTGCATGTTCCTACATAATTTCTTTATTTCCTTTGCTTTCTGTTTAAATACACTGCTTGATAAATTACCATACTGATGCACTAGACCTGTTATTTGGCTCTATCATGAGTTGTAGAAAAAAGTTAATGCAGCAGACAAATGTGAGGAACTAATACAGTTCAATTCAGGCACGAAATCGGGTGACAGTGTGATAAACATTTTTTTTATATATATATATTTTTTTTTTTTTTTTTTACTTAAGGAAAGAAACTCACACTTCTCTCTTTCTACCTTGGTCAGGAGCTGAAAAGTCTTGTGGCTAGAAAGCCCTGGAAGCTGAGCCTGCCAGTCACTGGAGGAGGAATCCTGGATGCTATTGTTGTGTGGTTTGTACTACAGCTTGATGATGAGCACAATCTGTCTACAAGTCCCAGGGAGGAAACTTGCTGGGAACAGGCAGTCTATCCTGTGCAGGGCCTCGTTGGTATGTCCTAAGGGTTTTCTTGTTGTGGTTCATTAGCTTGGTTCCATTTTGCTTTTAACTTGCTGGATTATCTCAAAGATTAGGAAGTGGCTGCAGACAGGTTTAAGAGAAGTTAAACGGCAAGTAGCTGTGACACAGTTCCCAGTCATGTTTCTAGACTGTAGTGCACAGTGCTTGCAGGGCTACTTACTGGCTTTCTTTAGTTGAGGTATGATTTGCAGAAGGGAGATGGGGACATGAGGTAGAAATCGCTAGCTGCTATTGTCACAAATCCAAAACTATATGTTGCTGCCTGCCCCTCACCACCATTTTGGACTAAACTGTTACGCACACATTGTCACTGGCATTTCCAGCCTCTACTCTCCATTTACCCATTTTCCATCCTCCTGTTTCACAGAATCTTAGAATATCTTGAGTTGGAAGGGACCCATAGGGATCACAATGTCCTACTATTTCCTGCTTCTCACAGGACTACTTAAAACTTACGTGACTAAGAGCATCGTTCAGATGCCTCTGGAACTCTGACAGGCTTGGTTCTGAGACCACTTCCCTGAGGGAACCTGATCCAGTGGATGATGACCCTTTTTGTGAAGAACCTTTTCCTAATGTCTAATGTGAGCTTCCCCAATGGAGCTTCATTCTGTTTGCTCACATCCTATTACTGGTCACCGGAGAGAGGTGATCGGCATTTGCCCCCTGCTGCCAGTGCAAGGAAGTTGCAGACTGCAGTTAGGGAATCCCTCAGCCTTTTCCAAGCTGAACAAACTGTCCTCCAAAGTCTTGCCCTGAAGGCCTTGGTCACATTCGTCTGGGCAGTCTCTGATACTTTGTCATCGTATCAAGGCAAACAGGAGTGAAGGTGGGGCCACACCAGTGCAGTGTATAGTGAGATGGTTGCTTCCCTTGGCCTTCTGTGCTTGTTCCACCTCAGGACACAGTTGGCTGCTTTGGCTCCCAGGACACACTGTTGAAAGAAATGTTTGTCAAACTGTAGCTTATTTGTATTGAAATTCTGGTCTGTATTGGTGGATTTGCTTTCTTAGAATACATGGAATATCCAAGGACTATCTATAGTTGTACCCATAAATGTTCCAGTAAGATTTATTTCTAATAGATCATTCTGTACCTATTGTTTTGCATATAACTATAACTTAACCCTTTTCTGTAGGAGGTGTTAAGTATTTTCATACTTAGTATTAAGCAAAAGCACTTTTATTACTAGGATGTTCTAGTTCTGCTCTTTATAGAATACTGTTAATCATGGGCTTGTTTAATCTGGAGAAGAGGGAGACACAGGGGGGACCTTCTCCCTCTCTACAACTCCCTGAAGGGAGGTTACAGTCAGATGGGGGTCAGGATCTTCTTCCAGGCAATGAGCAACAGGGTAAGAGGGCAGGACCTGAAGCTGCCAGGGGAGGCTTAGGTTGGATGTTAGGAAGCCCTTCCTCATGGAAAGGGCGATCAGGCCCTGGAATGGACTGCCCAGGGCAGTGGTGGAGTCAACATCACTGGAGGTGTTGAAGGATAGATTGACTGTGGCCTGTAGTGCCCTGGTCTGGCTGCTGTGGTGATGTTAGATCATGGGCTAGGCTTGATGATCTCAGAGATCTTTACCAGCCTCAATAATTCCGGGATTCTTTTGAAAATAAATTAATTTTGTCTAGTGTGGGGCAGTTAAAGGCAAATGTTAACACATGGTTACGGATTTCAGCCTAGAACAACACTCTAATAGTGAAAACTAAGAAAGACTGCATTTTCTTTAAGTACTGCATGGGTGCTTTTCTGTTGCTTTGTTGTAAAGTGACTTTTTTGTGCTGTCTTGCCAAGATTATTCCGTGAACAGTGGAGATACTGTGACGATGGAAGTTTGCTGCCAAGACTGCTACTTGAATATCCAGAAGATTTCTTTGAATTCGGAGTATGAGATGGATTTCACTGACAGAGATGATTCACTGGGTTTGGCCAGTGAGACTGAGTTATGTAATGCTCTGGCTGGACTCCAGACAATAAGCAAGCAGGATGGCAGTGGTCAAGTGTGTGTGTTGGAATCCACAGAAATAGCTCGGCTGAATGATGTGCCATACCACAAATGCTTTAAAGCTGCCATGAGCAAGGTACTGTTGTCATTAATCCCAAGTAAGGACTTGCAGTCCATGGATGTTGATGGGCAGAGTAGCAGGATGAACCTTCAAGAGAGACAAAACAGGAGCTGTGTTGATGTGGCTCCTGACCCTTTGTACATTTTGGATGTATCCGAAGGCTTCTCCATCCTGCCAATCATAGCTGGCAAACTTGGACCAGTTAAAGCCTACAGTTCTGTTGAGAAAGAACAGCATCAGGCAGTACTTAATGTGATTGCAGAAGCTAACCATTTCCCTAAGGAAACATTAGAGTTTTGGCTCAGCCACCTAGAAGATGAAAGTGTGGTGCTGCAGAGACCCAAACTGGACAAATTATGGAGTATTATTATCTTGGATGTGATAGAGCCATCGGGTTTAATCCAGCAGGAGGTGATGGAAAAGGCTGCAATATCCAGGTACAGTATAAAGGGACAAAAATATTCCTAGCAGTCCATAATTACATGAAAACTATTGAAAATATTCCTTCTAACTACAGGATTGCAGTCATCCCACTTCAGTAGGGCACTAAAATCTTGTTTTCTGAATGGATTGAACCTCCCAGAGTTTCTGGTGTGATTATCATATACGTTTTGCTAAAAAGTGTCAGGAGTTCACTTTTCTAGTGAACTTTCTAGAGTTCTTTGTATTTTGTGTGCAAGAATGGGAGCTCCTTCTACGACAGGGTGACCTTCTTACTGGATGAGGGAAGGGCTGTGGATGCTGTATCCCTTTTAGCAAGGCCTGTAAAAGAGATCTCTCTAGGCTTCTCCTGTAAAAGTTGCTGCTCATGGCTGGGATGTGCAGACACTCTGCTGGATTCAAACCTGGTTGATGGCCGGGTCCAGAGAACTGTGTTGGGTGGACTTCAGTCCAACTGGTGGCTGGTCACCAGTGGTGCACCCTAAAGCTCAGTGCTGGGGCTGCTCCTGTTTTACATCTTTATTGATGGTTTGGATGAGGGGACAGAGTGCACCCTCAGTCAGTTTGCAGGTCACACTGAGTTGGGTGGGAGTGTTGATCTGCTGGAGGGTAGGGAGGCTCTGCAGAGGGACCTGGACAGGCTGGATTACTGGGCTGAGGCCAATTGTATGAGGTTCAGTGAGGCCAAATCCTGGGTCCTACACTTGGGCCACAACAACCCTTGG
>JAOXOE010000405.1:7598727-7629484 GCA_028565055.1 Phoeniculus purpureus | reverse complement strand
TTTATCCGAGATCTCACTGAGACCTGACTGCTTTGGTTTCCTTTCCCCTTAAAACCTGGGAGCAAAGCAGTTTCTTACTTTCAACCCGTTACACCCTGAAAGGTCCAAGTGCCAAATTAATTACCAACCTTGAAAATTAATGCCAAGTGTAACTTGGCTGGGGACAAATTCTTCTGTGCTAGTTGCTGGAGGGCAACACAATTCCAAATTTCACAAATTCTTTTGGTGAAAAGGCTTATGGGAAGGGAGATCTGGCTGTCTCATCTCCACAGAAACAATGTCGGTCTTACAAGCAGAAGATCCTTGGTTTGAATCCCACCTGGTCAAAGTTCAACCAACCACAGATGCAACAGCCTCATCATCATATTTCACCTACTGTAAGAGAAGCAGCTGAACCAGAACTGGCACCAAGGCAGTTGACACCTCTCAACGTGTCCTATCCCCTCTCTCCAGATAACCCTATCTTCACAGGGTGTGCACTGCTGAGATGGGCCCCAAATGCACCAAAATCCTTGGAATAGGGATGAAATAGAGCTTGGCAGAAGGAGAGTGTCCTGGGATCATTACCTACCCTTAGTACCCTGGACTCCGTGAGACGACTCTGAGACGCTCCTGATGCCCCTCTACAGATTCCTTCCAGCACCTCCCCAAGACCTTCCTGAACTGGGCATATGACTACAGCTCCCAACCCAGGGAAGAAATGCTCCCAAAGACAGTACTGTATTAAGTCTGGGCATTTTTTACTAATAATTGGACAATGGAAGATTTTTTTTACCCTGGGAATCAAAATCATTGGAGAAAAAACCAGCCAAACCCCAGCAAATCTCATCTCAACCCTGGTGCCAGCACTGGCCATGGTGTTAAAATCACCAGACTTCGAGAAAACTGAGTATGGAATGAGCAAATCACCTGAGACTTCCCCACATCCAACATTTCCCAGAGATCAGCGCACAGAGGTCTCAGCCCCAAAACCTCCCTCCACCTCACGGGTGGGTGACTCCACTCTTGGGGTCTCCCCTCAGCTCTGCCCATGAGTTTTGTGAGGTGTTTGAGGTGAAAGCTGCAAGTGAAGATCTTGTCACAGGTACCACAGCAGTATAGCTACTTGCCAGTGTGGGTGGGCGTGTGCTGGGTGACATACTGGCTGTGGCTGAAGCTCTTGCTCCAGTCAGCAGAGACTTACGTCTTCTTGCCCATGTGGACTTGGCGGTGCCGCGTGAGGAGGCTACTGATGCCAAAGCTCTTGCCACAGTCACTGCATTGGTATGGCTTCTCGCCAGTGTGGGTGCGCACATGTTGGGTGAGCTGGCTACTACTTCTGAAACTCTTGCCACAGTCAGAGCAGGTGTACGGCTTCTCACCAGTGTGGACAAGGCAGTGGTGAATGTAACTGAAGCTGGTGCTGAAGCTCTTGCCACAGTCAGCGCAGGGATATGGCTTCACACCGGAGTGGGTGCGCATGTGGCCTGTGAGGTGACTGCTTCTTTTGAAGCTCTTGCCACAGTCAGAGCAGGTGTACGGCTTCTCACTGGAATGAGTACACATGTGCTGGGTGAGGTGGCCACTCAGACTGAAGCTCTTGCCACAGTCACCGCAATGGAATGGCTTCTCACCCGTGTGGGTGCGCATGTGCCGGCTGAGGTGGCTGCTGAGGCTGAAGCTCCTGCCGCATTCATGGCAATGGTATGGCTTCTCACCAGTGTGGGTGCGCAAGTGCTGCGTGAGGGTGGAGCTGTGGCTGAAACTCTTGCCACAGTCACTGCAATGGTATGGCTTCTCACCAGTGTGGGTCCGTATGTGCTGGGTGAGCTGGCCACTACTTCTGAAGCTCTTGCTACAATCACTGCAATGGTATGGCTTCTCAGCAGTGTGGGTGTGCATGTGGTCTGTGAGGTGGCTGCTCTGGCTGAAGGTCTTGCCACAGTCACTGCAACGGTACGGCTTCTCACCAGTGTGGACGTACATGTGCTGGGTGAGGGTGAAGCTGCGGCTGAAGCTTTTGCCACATCTGCTGCAATGGTACGGTTTCTCACCGGTGTGGGTACGCAAGTGCTGGGTGAGGGTAGAACTCTGGCTGAAGCTCTTGCCACAGTCACTGCAATGGTATGGCTTCTCACCAGTGTGGATGCGCATGTGGTGTGTGAGGTGGCCACTCAGGCTGAAACTCTTGCCACAGTCACCGCATTGGTATGGCTTCTCACCAGTGTGGGTGCGCATGTGCTCTGTGAGGTGACCGCTCTGGCTGAAGCTCTTGCCACAGTCAGAGCAGCTATATGGCTTCTCACCGGTGTGGGTGCGCAAGTGCTGGATGAGGGTGGAACTGTGGCTGAAGCTCTTGCCGCAGTCACTGCAATAGTATGGCTTCTCACCGGTGTGGGTGTGCATGTGGTCTGTGAGGTGGCTGCTCTGGTTGAAGCTCTTGCCGCAGTCACAGCAATGGTATGGCTTCTCACCGGTGTGAGTCCGTATGTGCTGGGTGAGCTGGCCACTACTTCTAAAGCTCTTGCTGCAGTCACTGCAATGGTACGGCTTCTCGCCCGTATGGGTGCGTATGTGGTCTGTGAGGTGGCCACTCTGGCCAAAGCTCTTGCCACAGTCAGAGCAGGTGTATGGCTTCTCACCAGTGTGGGTATGCATGTGGCCCGTGAGGTGGCTACTTTCTACACAGCACTTGGTGCAGTCACTGCAATGGTACAGATTCTCACTGGTGTGGGTGCACAAGTGCTGGGTGAGGTGGCCACGTCTCATGAAGCTCTTGCCAGTCACCACAGCAAGAACCTGATTACAAACCTAGTGAAAGAACCGAGATTTTAGGGTCACTGCAGCGTCCTTGACCCCATGAACTCCTGCAGGGCCAGACAGAGTCCCATCCCCAGCTCTGGAGCTCGCACAGCTCAGGGAGGGGAACTGGCTGTGACCAACCCACTAGGGGTCCCTTCCCTTGCAGGGAGATCAGCCCTGGGATGTTGCGGACAAGGATCGGCTGCGTGTAAAGACAGCCCCGACCCACCAGAAGCGCTCGACAGACCTAGCGCATCCCATGGCCCTCAGACCCCTCACCCAGATCGTCGCATCCCTGCCAAAGGCCTCATTTCCCGCGGCTCCGCCCCAGCAGCATTAAGGGCCGCTTTCCCCGCGGGGTTCTCGCCCGGCCGGGTCCCGCCCGCAGAGCCCAACGCAGTACCGAGAGGCGCTACGGCCCAGGCCCGAACCGGGGTCGAAGAGGTTTCTATCGGCGGGAGCAGCTACCGCTCAGGCACCGGATCCTGCGCGAGGGTGCAGCTGCCGCTTCTCGGTTAGAGCCTCCGCGCTGCGAAGTCACCACGCCCCCCCCCACCTCTCCCCACAGCTCAGCCGAACGCTGAGACAAAGAACCTCTTACCCCGCCCCGCAGTGCCGTGACGCCACTTCCGGCTCCTCCTCTGGCAGCTGTGGCGGGGAGAGAGTGATTTCGAGTAGTGTTGACTCGGCTTTACTCGGCTCCGCTCCGCTCTGACGTTGTTTCCAGCTCTCCATGCCGGACCGGGCTCGGGGCTCTAGCCCGCGCGGGGAGCGAGGCGAGTTGATGCCCCGGGGCGAGTGGGGCCGGGCCCAAGTGCGAAGAGGCGCCTGCGCTGCGGGGTTGCTCAAAGGGCACCCGGGCACGGAACCTGCCTAGCCGAGCCCACAAAGGTCGTTCAGGTGATGCCAGTGAAAGCAGTAGCGAGAGAGACGCCGGGAGGATGCGGGGGAAAGACGCCGCGAAAAAAGACGGAGCCTGAGCCTAGCACTGCTGGAGAAGGTGCGACCTCTGGAGCTTCGTGTGGGACAACAGAAAGGGACAAGGGTGTGAGAATCGGCTTCCCAAACCACCCCTCACCAGTGATACCAGTGTACTGGTGTTACTGATTGTGAGGCAAGAGAGAGCAGACAACAGAGGTCAATGCCGGTGAGAATCTCTTCCCGGAGCAGCTTTGGATCAGGGCAGCTTTGGTACTCAACACTCAGCTTCGTTCCACATTGGACTCCTGGTGAGTTTTGAGGCTTTTGTGCTCCTTGTTCATGGTGATTCTGCCCATCAGAAACTTTGTGGGCTGGAGAAAGAAACGGTGCATGAGGAAAGCTTTAAATTGTTGTAGTTTGGAGCCTTTTGTTCCGTTTTTTCAACGGTGATTTGAAGGTGCTTTTGTTGTTATTAAAATAATACTGACTTCATTCCCTACCCTCTGCATTCTAGAAGAAATAGTTACCAGGTTTTCCCTCTGCCACAGGTCACGACCCCGTGCAAGGGTGTGATGAAAAACACATATGAGCCGTTACTTCTGGAGAAATGCGTGGCCTGTCTGCCTTTGTGTGGGAGAAGGACAGGAGACTCTGTAAGCATGACTTCTGCGTAGTGGTGTTTGTATGAAGAGTAAGAGCCCTCCTGTGCCCTGCAGCGAGGTTGGATGGGACCTCCCTGCCTGGTGTAGCCCCCAGCAACTGTATTTGAGTTTATGCTGTTTATTGTCTGTTGTCTTTTGGAGGGTGTTTTTATCAGGAAAAGGTGACTGAGCAGCTAGAGTTGATACTGGAGTTTCCTGGGGTTGGTACTTTCCTTATGATCTCTTATCACTGTGGATGAAAGCTCAGAAGGCCTCTAGTCCTTCAGACCATCAGGATCCTCCACACCCTCATAGCCACACTAATATCCTCTCCTTTCCCTTCCAAGGCCATTCACATCTTCACCACCTTGCTCTGAGAGTCCAGTTGCCCTCTTGCCAAGAACAGGTTCCTTTCTATGGCAGCCATGGAAAAGTTCCCTCAGCTAGTTCCTTTGGGCCCAAAAGTGAGAGCTTCTACCATTAAAATGAAGCTTTGGACATGAAAGTCTAGTCTTTGGACCTTCAGAATCAGACCTTGCGGCATCATAAAAGAGGCTTTGGGACCTTAAAATGAGGCATTGAACATTGAAGTGGGGTTTAGACCTTATTCAATGAAGGTTTGTAGCCTAAATGTAAGATTTTGGACCTTAAAAATGAGTATTTGAGTGCCCAAAAGAGTGCTTTGAATCTTTCAAAGTGATGCTTTGGACCCTATAAATGAGGCAGGTGCCTGGAAAATGAGTGAGCTTGCAAAATACAGCATTGAATCTACCAAATGAGGTATTGTCTGCTGCAGTGAACATCAGGTAGTTGAGACTTGGGGCTGTTTAAAGAGTCACCATTGTTCCTCAAACACCGAATTTCCACCAGGAAGTGGCACCCAAGAGACACACAGGTCTAAATCCCCAGCATGCTTTGTCATCTCAGGTGATGGGTGCTCCCTCTGCTTCAGGCAAGGCCTCCACCCCATGGAACCCCTGATGACACTGGTTGTGAAAGAGAAGTCAACACTCCTTAACAGCTTCTCTTTTGTGTAACCTGCTCCTTGTCATCCTCACTGGCTCCAACGGATGTTTCTCAGCCTGCATTCACCTTTGCTGTGGAGTTTGGCCTTTGGGTGCCAGTTTTTCCTCAGACTGTCCCTTTGGGATCACCAACTGCTGCCTGCAGTTTCCAGACTCATGTGACTCCAGATGTCTTCCCCTTCTGCCTCTCAATCACTTCCTGGAGCTCTGGGAACATGTAAAGTGTGACAGTCCCTAATCTGACTGAGAACAGGGAGGAGAAACTGTCAGAAGAGTCTGAGGCTATGGCCCATAGTCTCCAGTGATTTTTCCATTCAGATGACTTAAGTTTTTACCTTCCTTAGGAGTAGGAAGAACAACTTGTCTTCCCTCGCCTTGCGTGGCTGATGGAAAAAACATATTTTTTTTTTCTTATTTACACCAGGGACTTTTCTTCTGGTCCTGCAAGGGTTCCCAGGTGGTGGTCTAGGCACAAATGTCCAATGAGACCTAGTGACAGAGATGGCACCAGAATGACCTATGGCATGCCCAGCTCTTGGCTGCCCATTAGCTGCTCACAGGCAGATTTGGGCTCGCCGTAAGGACCGTTGCAGTCACAAGTGGACCAGGCCTTGTCCTCAAGAACTGTTCAGGATAATGAGGTCACTCAGAAAAGAAATCCAGGCCAAGCCCCTGATCTTCAGCCTGGTAGCTGCATCAAGCTGGGGCCACTGCCTCCAAGGTACTCATGAAGGGTGAGTGTTTGAGGCTGGGGAATGGGCTCTTGCTGGATCAGGAAATACCTTGTTCAGACATGCCTGGAGCTCCCAGACTCATATTTCCCGTGACATTTTTCACTTCCTGAAGCTTTGGGGATGTGTCATTGGTGATGGTGCAACACATGTCTGGAAACAAGGAGAAGAAACTTTGTCAGAAGAGCCCAGGGCTTTGACCAGTTATCAGGGATTTTTACCTCCAGATGACAGAAGCTTTTGAGGAGGGGCAGCTTTTACTGGCTCATCTCACCTTAACAGTGTTGAAACTCCTGTTCTCAACAGGGACTTTTCCTCTGTTTCTGAGAGGATCTCTGGGCAGTGGCCTGGGCACAAATGTCAGTTCAAACCTGCAGACAAAGAGACAAGACCAGCATGTCAGTGAGGCCACAGGCACTGTTGGGGACACCATGTCTACTAGTTGGGGGAACTGCAGCATAGGAACACAAAGGTGGCAGAACATCCTCAGCATGGACAGGACATATGCGAGTTGTGCCAGGTCACAGCACGGGACTTCCTGTGACATGGAGAAACTGAAACATTCACCTTGTTAATGACTTTTTTCATGTTCTCCTTCCCAGACACTGCCTCAAAAGAAGAGACTGTAGAATTTCAGCTGCACCTTGGTACCTTCAATGAGCAGTACTCTATCATTGCTCAGGACAGGGGTGACATTGTCAAACTTCAGCAGGCAGTGAGAGAGGAGGCATGTCGTGCCTTCAATGCAGCGCTCCACCTTGCACTAGGAAACAGGTGGCTTTTGACACCTTGCAGTATTTGAGGGGCTCCAGCACCTTGTTGCCTGGAAGACCACACAAGAGAGGTGGAACGTATTCAAGGCAATTCTGTTCTCTGCAGCAATTTATGACCTCTGCTCTCCTGCCATATGCTCCCTGTGAAAGATAATCCATATCCATCTTCCTGCCTGACAGCTTCTGACTTTGCTTTCTTGTGTTCTTACTCATCTTTCCCTGTGCCTCATCTATTCTAAGTGATTTTTATCCTCACATTCCTTTTTCTTTCTGCTTTTCTTTCTTCCCTTTCCTCTCTTCCTTTCCCCTCTTCCTTTCCCCTTTAAAACTTACTGTTTGAAAAGGGGGATGTGTGTGTGGGGAAAAGCCTTTCCATTTATGTTTTTAACTGCAGGGGAGAGTAGATGATCTTCTTGTTAGGTTTCTGTGTGGTGTGGCTCTCTTGGCTCTGGCCTTGGGGGGAGGGGTTGGATCTGGAGTTTGTGGGCCACAGCTTTTTGAGTTGGGATGGGGACAAGGGCTAGAGCTGCTTTGCCAGCTGTTTACAGGAGCTTGTTTCTTCACGTTCAACCATTTCTTGTTCTCTGTTAATAAAACTTGATCTTTACTGTGATATTGTTGTCAGTTTTTATTGTGTTTTAAAGATAGGATATCTAAAGCAGGACAAAATTTGCGCCTGGTATGGGGCAGATATAGTTAATTTTTTCAAGTTTCATAATTTTTGAAAATTTTCAGGATCTTTGTTTGTTACACATACAAAAATGGTGTCCATAACAAACATACTGGTTTCTGCAATAACTAAAATCTTTGCCATTCTGACTAAGTTGTGGCCCCATATGTCTTTTGTCACCTCCCTCTATCTGTTTGTCCTTAGTGCTGGTTGATGGTTTGCAAATTTTGGATCAGGGGCTAAGGTCAGTGCTGTGTTGGCATTCTTAACACCTTTAATATACACAGACACAGAAGTATTTAGGCTAGAAAAGACCTTTGAGATCATTAAGTACAGCCTATTACCTGATGCCACGACATCAGCTGGACCATGCCACTAAGTGCCACATCCAGTCTTTTCTTAAATGCCTCCAGGGATGCAGACTCTACTACTGCCCTGGGCAGTCCTTTCCACAAGGAAGTGCTTCCTGATAAACCTCCTGTAGTGCAGCTTCAGGCCATGCCCTCATCTTCAGGAACCTCTCAGGCCCTGGAGATAGCTGGACAGCTTGCAGCAATGGTGGCTAACATGACCAACAGTTTTTGCACAGATAATGTAGCTTTGAGGAACACCCAAGATCAAGGGGATCTCAGAAGTACAGGAAGTAACCTTGTTATGTTCCTGAATATATTCCAGGCGTAGCACATCATTGGGCTTCTGTACGATTCTGAGGGTACTGCCAGAGACCCCACTGCTGTTTCAAGCCTAACAAACAACGGCCTAATACTGGATGAGTAACTGCTCCTCTCATCAGTGGTGTTGTGACTATTTACCACCATCCCATTCACACTTCACAGATTGTATAGCTCTTCAGAAAGTTTTGTGTTGTGTGTGTATATCGTATATAGTTATGTTAGTTGTATATATGGTTATTATTAATGCTAATTAATACTTACAGATTATGAAAAAGGAATATAGGGATGGAGTGTCACAGAGTGATTTTTAATCAGGTGGTTCTGCTGGACTGAGGTTTGAACTGAGGAACTTCTGTTTGTGAAACAAACTGTGTTTCTGTGGACACCTGACAGCCGGATATCCCTTCCCGTGATCCTGTTCACCAAAGGAATTTCTGGTGTGTGAGCGAATTTCCTTTCTCAGGCATCCAGGCTCCATCTTGGCTTCTGTTTGTCTCTGACTTTCTGGATGAAAACTATTAATTTTCTCATTTCTCCCTGAGTTATCCCTTCCTATATATCTTTTAGAAGATTATATCCTGGCAGTGACGTGATGCTACAGTAGTGTGAATGTTACTGTGTCAGGGGAGAGAGAAAAAAGAGGTTGGGAAAGAAGCTGAGGGGATGGAGGCTCTCGGATGCAGTTTCTGTCTTTAAAACCTTTTACTTACTTTTCTGTTAATGAACTTCCTTATCTTTATAGTAATGTCCCTGTTTTTCGGTGTTTTTGACCCTAAGAGAATCTAATTGGCACGAAGTAATCAAAATGAGGACATGGTGGCAGTTGAGAAGCCATCTAGGGACAGTGAAGGGTAGCAACCAGGACTGGCCCCTTCCCTGGGGGTGGGAGGGCTGGACATGTTGACTTTTGGAGGCGAGTCTTGTCAAGGGCAATTCCAGCCCATAGTGAACATGGTGAGGGCTAGCAGCTAAAGCAAAGGTGCAAGACCCAGATTTCTGCTGTCAGTGGAGAGGCCTCCTAGGAACATCAAAGACCAGCACCAGCAATCAGGGCTGACCTCTTCCCTTGGGGAGCTTGGAGTGGCTGTTTTGACTCTATGGGAGAGAGCAGGTCCAGCCAGACATCTGGGAAGTTGAAGTCTCCCCTAAGAACAAGGGCTAGTGATTGTGAAAACTCTCCCAGCTTACAAAAAATTGCATGTGTGTCTTCATCCTGATTGGGTGGTGTGTAATAGATTCCCAGCGCAGTATCAGCCTTGTTTGCAGAGGAAAAGCATAGTCACTCAACCCTTTCATCACCTTCATTAATTTGTACACATCATACATGTCCCTAACAGAGAGGGCCACTCCACCACATCTTCTACCTTGCCTATCCCTTCTGAAAAGTTGGTAGCCATTGATTGCAGCACTCCAGTTGTGGGAATCATCCTAACCAGGTTTCCATGATGGCAGCTGTATCATAGCTTTCCTGTTGCACCACGGCCTCCAGTAACTCCTGTTTATTGCCCATGCTACATGCATTGCTCTAATAGATGCACTTCAGCTGGGCTAATGGTCCTGTCACATTTTTGGGGGAAGAAGGCCTAATTCCTGCCTGGCCATTATCAACCACTTCCACGATTTCTAACCTCTCAACAAGCCTAGTGTTTTTACTGCCACATAGGTTGTCATCCTCCACCCACACTGAGATGGACCACACTGGATCTTACCTGTATGCTGCCCTTCAGTACCAGCATGCTGCGCTCAGGCTCCTCTCTGTCAAGCCTAGTTTCATTCCCATCCCCCTTCAAAACTAGTGTAAAGCTCCATCAATTAGCCCTGCAAACTCTCATCCCAAGATCCTTTTCCCTCTTTGAAACAAGGTCTCCCCATCAGTTGCCAGCAGGCCTGGTGTATTATAGGCTGACCCATGGTCAAAGAACCCAAAGTCCTGTCAGAGACACCAGCCAGAAATCCATCTGATGGCTCTTCCTATCTAAATCTTCATCACACCCTGCAACTGTGAGATAGAACTGTAATTGTGCTCCCCATCGTTTTGTCAGCTGTCTCATGGCCCTGAAGTCTCTCTTCATTGCCCATGGACTTCTTGAGTTAGTCACTGCTTACTTGAAAGATTAGTAACAGATAGTAGTGCAAGGGCTTAACTAGGCTTGAAAGTTTTACATCTTTGGCCCTGGTGATGCAGCAGACTTCTCTAAGGAGTGGGTCTGGTCTGCAAATAGGACCTTCCAGTCCCTTCAAAAGCAAGTCCCCTGTGACAAAGACACACCGTTTTTTTCTTTACTGACCTGGTTTTGATGCAACGCACAGTCTGATTTCACCTCGGTGCCACCTCTAAGCTAGGTGGACCTTCATCCTTGTTGGCATTGGATTCTCCCTGCAGAGTAGCGTATCTATTTTGAAGGGGCACCTGAGATGCAGTAGCTGCTGGGGTGACACTCCTGCCACGTCTGGCAGGATCTTGCTGCTGCTGCTCACTATCCTCTAAACCATCCTGTTTAGCCAGATGAAAAGAGAACAGGAAAGTAGAGTCTGACTCCACCATTCTGTTTCTCACTCTCCCTTATACTCCTCATCCTGTCAACTTACTTCAGTTCAGCCACCAGGCTGAGCAGATCATTCATCTAGTTGCAATGAATGCAGGTACTGTCCCTGCTGTCCTCCATGACAAGTGTCAGGCTTCAGTACTCTGCAGTCAGCAACCTGTACACCTGCAAGTCCCCTCTCTGTAAATTACTTAAGTTTTAAACCAAACAGACATAACTTCAGGTAGTAAAACAATTCTTTTGTGTGAGATTTTTTTTTTTTTTTTTTTGGAGAAAAATCGAGCAAAGTAGCTACTTAATTCTAGAAGCTCTGCTCCTTCAGGTATTATTTCTACCAATGGCCTTTCTTCACCTGGATATATACAGGACATACAGTTATTTCCAAAGTGGCTACACTGGGCTCCCCAGGTGTTACGAGTTTTCCAAGTTGTTTCCTTTTAGAGCATGGTTACTACATGGATTAAAAGATACCTGAAATCAACCATAAATAAATAGATTCAGATTTTTCATAAACTCAAGCAAGAATTCCCTTTTCAGCCTTAAAATACCAACCAACCAAACTCTCATACTTGTTAAAATGAAGAGCACAGTTATATTCATGCATCATTCACACACTTCAATCGCTGGAGCCGTAAATCAAATTTAAAGGAGGCAAGCACTTTAAATAAAATCTTTATTTGCTTATTTACAACAAAGGCAATGACTTGGCAAATTGAAAATAATGATTTGCACTTTCCCACTAACTTCAGATAACAGCAAGTACGTAGTCAACTATAAAATATGCAGCCTAGTGAGTAAGGCGCGATATTTACATCACACTAGCACTGCAACAAAAAAAAAAAACAAAGCACTTAGAATGAATTTACTGTGATAGTCAGAAGTTAAACTTTATCCTCTAACTGCTAACAGGGCTGAAAAGGAAGCTGCAGATGTCACTCAAAACATCAGCGCTTTAGGGTTTGGGGATTTTTTCCTGTCAGATTGCAAACATGCAATAGTAGTAAAACTCTGCTTTTGTCAGGTTTTGTAAAATAACATTATGACACAAGAGTACTTCTTGGTCTGAAATCTAATGCTAGTAACTCCAGTATTAGACTAGCTACTTGGTTTTACCTTAGCAAAGGTCTTTTCTGGGGTGCTAGGGGAAAAAACCTTAAGAAAATCAACAGTTACATTTGAATGCAGTCTATACTAGAAGCATAATACAATAAATACACACACACTTAAGAATATAAGTTACTACAGACACACTGTCGAGACATCTTCCTTTAACAGCTTAAAAAAACCTTTAGTGTTAAAGAATTTATTGCAGCCCAGAAGAATGTTTTGTTTTCTACTTTTGTTTTGACATCCTTTATTCTCCCCACCTCCCATGTATTTTCAAGGTGGTAACCATTATTCCTGTTTCAGAAGGGTAGGAAAAAGGGTGGTCAAGTGTAAAGTATTAGTACAAAACTGGTAATCCTGGCTGTCTCTTCAAATGTAAACAACTTACAAACTGTGAGCTAGAAGGACAACAGATACGCTGAGCATACGTTCTGGGCATGGAATTCTAAACTGAGCCCTGGATGGCATCTGTACAGAAGTTACCATTTCATCCACACTCCATTCAGCACCGGGGTATGATGGTCACTATCATTAAGAAGACAACCAAACATAATACAAACACTTTGCTACTGCGCTCCTTGAATTACATTCTTGACATTAAGTTTTACCATTGCTAGTAGTACTTACACTTCATCTTTAGAAGAGTAGAGTATTTTTTCAAATGTTTCGTTGTATGAGTAAGAGTTAGTGTAATATTGACATTATGTGGAAGATTTTAGCAGCTTAAGAAGCTGGAGGTTAAATTTAAGCAGAAATCTGTTGTGTGTGTTTGGTATTTGTGAGGTACTCACAGATACTCACATCCATTATAGATTCAGAATTCAGATGTCAGTTCCAGCCATATCTGTCTGCACAGTAGCTTTCCCAAACTCTTCAATTTTAATCAATAATGGTACGTGTTAACAGAACATTTGCAGCAAGTACGTAACTGACTCCTCTACACGTTAGAAGAAAAGGTGAGCCTAACTTTTATCCAAAGCTTTCTCTGATAAATTCTGTTCTAATTCAGGTGACTCCACAGTGTCTTGAACAGCAGAAGTGTTACAGATACCATCAATCGCAGGAGCTGTTGTCGGTGTTGTGAGAGGTGTCACAGTATGTCCAAACCCTTGATAATGACCCATGGGTGAAGATGGCATTGAAGAAGCATCAGAAATTGGATCTTGAGTAGATGAAGACAGTAAACTTGTATGTTCATTTTGTTCATGATCCTCAGCAAAAAACATTTTCCTTGGCTGGCCCAAAACTGTCCTTCCTAGAAATACACCAAACGAAAAACTTCTTAGTAATTCCAGCACTGTGAACACATCTGAACTAGGCAGGCTAAGTTACATGAGTCTTTATTTTATAACACTGTTGTTAGCTTTAATAAGTAACAGGATGTCTTTCCATTAAAAAAACCATGACAGACAAAAAACTCACCAAAAGTCTCCTCATCTACCTAACACATCCAAAACTTAGGATATCCATCTATTTAAAAGAAAAATTGAAAACTAGACTCTACAGGAATTGGGACTACCGGCAATAGAAATGCACCAGATAAACCATTAAATCCTTGATGGATAGAGCTGTCACTAACTTGGTATGGCATGTTCTCAAGGTACTATAGAGATGGATAATAGTGTGAAATGAAGCTGGAAATACATCTGCTACTAGCAGACTATGGAAATCTGTCTGTTACTTACCAACATTTCGAACTTGTTCAGATATGTCTGCCCTTAAATCAGAAATATCCCACATTGCAAGAAAAGAGTCGAAGCATGATCCTTCTTCAGCTTCCTGAACATAAGGTTTATAGGAAAAACTGTAGTGGTGCGCAATGGCAGCTAGGAACATCTCAACACAAATGATAAAGTCCTGCAACAAGAGAAACACTTAATACATTATCATTCATTATGCAAGAGATGTAGTTCCTGGGTTTCTTCTACAACTGATAGACTGCAACTGTCTTAAGATACTGGCAACAGATACTTTTTCACCAGAGGTAGGATATTCTTGGGAGGTTTCAGCAGGCCATTTGTATTGCACACATACTGTAATCAGCCCTTGCCCAACAAACTGACTTGCTGGAAATGAATATTCAACAAGCATCAGCTATGTAATCAATTAATTCTTACAAGAAGAAACTCCAAAATATTTAACAGGAGTATTTCCCTGGGTCACATCCTTCAGCCCAACACAAAGATATAGAAATGTTGAGCATAAACTCACTTGGGGTGACTGGCTGAAACTTAGCCTGACTTCTAAAAATGTACTACTAAACCAGCCCGTTTTGCAGCAAGTGTGACAATATTCACTTGAGATCAGCTATATTTTCTTACATACTGCCATCTGTTAGAATTTGCAATGCCCTTGGGCCTGACAGCCACATCCACTGAAGTCATGTAGATATGGAGCTTGGTTTAGCGGTGGGTTTGGTACTGGTAGGTTGATGGCTGGATTCGATGATCTTAAAGGTCTTTTCCAACCTAAATAGTTCTGTGTTTCTCAGAACTGTCTGCTCCTACCTGCAGGCCTGTAGCCACAGCTTCCACACTTTGCCAATCCCAGGTGTGTTTCTCAGAAATGACACCAACTTTCACCAACAATGCAATAAGCACAGCTTGCCTATGAAGATGATTTTTGTAATTATTATCATTGTAACAGTAATGCCGTAAAACCTGCAAGCAAATCTGGCAAACGTGGCCTGTTCCTAACCATACACATGGATATACATAGGAAGAATCTTACAAAAACCTTAAGTATTTCTGTATTTAGATTTTAAGAGGAGGAAAACAGACCAACAGAGAACACAACCAAAGAACAGTCTGGTCTTCCCGTTAGTTACTAGAACAAGGTGCTTCTCCCCCAGGGTATTAACTGCAGCTCCCACAGTAACATTCATAGAGTCCAATAACTCATTAGCTAAGTGCGAGCAATGCTTAAATTTAGAGTTAAATTATTTTGAAAAAGTTTATTCTTTAAATGTAGAGGAAAAAACAAGTTTGGTTTTGAAATAACAGCAAGTGAAGATTCAAAAATAAATTATATTCTAAACAACAACCAGAAGCGAACAAGTCCAACATACTTAGACCCTTTTCCCCTCCCAGCGCTAAGATTATGAATAGATTTTCTGAGGCCTCCACTCTCAGTAACAACTCCAGCCTTTTTAGCTCTTTTATGATCCACCCTGAGAGAAGGAAGTAACGAGTAAATGTTCCACTTACCAGAAAGAAACAAAAACTACCATCTTCACACAAAGGAACTTGCCAACGGGTTGGATAGGATTCAGTTCTTCACGTAGTACTTTATAGAAGAGCACCAGGCAATACATAGCAAACTAACAAGGAAAAGAAAAACGAAGAAAACCTCTCAAACTCTTGTTGAAATTTGGCAAGGGAGTTCTTTTACAAAATCTCTTCAGTTAAAAACTGTATCACAAGTACAATGCAAACTTTCAAAGCTTTCTGGTGTAGAAAAGAGGCTTTGGATTTATGGAATCTTTGCCTTAATGTTTTCAAGCACTTTTGGGCACTGAAATTGTATTTCTGAAACGCATAGTATTGGCAGACAGAGACCAAGGTCATCCATCTACTCTAAAGCAAAGCACATCTGTAGGGAAAATGGCATGAGAAGCATGTGTGCTTTCAGGCTTCTGTTAAGAACACCTCAAGTGTTGCCTCTTTATGAGAGGCGAGGCAGTGAGTGCAACCTTCATGGCAGAACTGAACAAGGTTCCTATGAATTACAACTGCAAGCAACCGCACCAACATAAAGCCAAACCTAATGAACTGTTCTCCCCTTTTCACACACATTCACCTCCTTGCCTCTTATTACCAAGTACCCTTAAGCAACCATGTCAAACAGGACACACACTACATGTGGTCTGCCTGGACAGTTGTCACAGCAGAAAGCAGTTACAGCTACTTCCCTAAAAATCACTCATCAAACATAGGAGTGGCAGGAGGAAGAGGATGCCCTTTCCATGTGGAATGTGACACTGTTCTGACTTGGTCAGAACTTGTTACTTGTTCCAAGTAAGAAGCTTGGAGGCTAGAAGGCTAAACAGCAAGCAGAAATGATTCCTCTGTGTTCCCAGCAAGCCATTAAGAGCAATCCCAGATGTCCAAAATGAAACTTTCAAGACTAGAGGCTGACACCGTACCCTATCCTGACATCATCTGGCAGCTGAACCAACAAAACAAGGCAGGCCAGAATCTACTTTTTAACATAGCTGACTTTGTGATTCCTTGTATGCTTGCTGGAAGGAAGCTACAGAGTTGAATGACGTAATTTTTGCCAAGGGGCAAATCTGCAGATCTAACATGCCTCGGCACTGCGCCAATCAAATAGTTTGGGGTAGAGAGGTGGGACATTCATTTGCTTTATAAATCACAGGATTGTTTTGGTTGGAAGAGACCTTTAAAGTCATAAAGTCCACCTGTTGACCCAGCTCTGCCAGGTCACCAGTTAATCATGTCCCTCTGCACATCTGTGTCTTTTAAATACCTCCACAGATGGCAATTCCACCACCTCCCTGGGTAGCCTATTTTCATGTCTGGTGACCCTTTCAGCGAAGAAATTCTTCCTAATGTCCAGCCCACTGGTGCACCTTAAGGACATTTCCTCTAGTTCTGTTGTTTGTTACTTGGCAGAATAGACCATCTACAACCTTCTTTTGGATAAGTGTAGAGAGCAATAAGGTCTCCTCTCAGCCTCCTATTCTTGAGGCTAAACAACCCAAATACCCTCAAGTTGCTCCTCACAGGACTTGTGCTTTACAGCCATCACCAGGTTTGTTGCCCTTCTCTGGACATGCTCCAACACCTTAGTGTCCTTCTTGGTAGTGAGGTGCCGAAAACTGAGTGGAACACTCAAGGTGCTTCATACCAGATTTTTATTATTTTTGCTAACTGAAATTTTGGATTACCTTTTTTTTTAGATTATCCTAGTATTTTACATAGTATTTAACAGATAGTAACTTTGATTTATAGTGGCAAATATACTACCCCTAACAATTAGCAGACATCAAGACAGTTGGTGTCAATAGTTCATACAGAAGAATCACATACTTCTAAGATGATGGCTGAAAAGAGCAGAAAGATACACTTGGCATACTCACCAGCTGGGACATGTTGTTAAGTATAACCAAGTAGGTCCAAGCATTATTGAAGCTGAAATTTCCTTCATCATACACTCCCACCAGTTCACAAATTCTGAAAGAAGTTTTAACAGTTAATCACTAATACAACATTGCTTTCTTGAAGTGCTGTTAGAATCAACTGTTAGAATATAAGATCTCTTTTGGTATGCAAATATATGCACTCAGGGGTTTGCACAAAAATCAGTTTCAAACTGCATAGTGCGTAGGAAGTTCCACGTACATTGTCCATAAGAGAAACAACATTTGAAATGAGGGTTCCTACTGTTCAGTGAACTATTAAACATTTTCAGGCTGTTTTGCCCGTAACTCTTAGAGCATATACAGCTATCATCACAACTTAAATGATATTTTATGTAACAACTTTCTCCACAAAGTTCACAGAATCAAGCTTTTGGCATAAACGTGCATATTCCTGCCTGCTATTCCCTTACAACAGGTTTTGTAGGATGGATGGAGACACATGCAGCTTTGTCACATGCAAAATTTAACAAAATTAAAGAGACAAGAGAAGGCTCCAGGGGAACCTTGTAGCAGTCTTCTATAACCTAGAGGGGACTTAAAGGAAAGCCAAGAGAGACTTTTATGCGGGACTCTAGTGATGGAACAAGGAGGAATGGTTACAAGCTGAAAGAACATAGATTTATGTTAGATCTTAGGAAGAAATTCCTCACTATGAGAGCAGGCAGGCATTAGAACAAGTTGGCCAGACAAGTTGTGGATGTCACACAGAATCACAGAACATTAGGGATTGGAAGAGACCTCAAAAGATCATCTAGTCCAATACCCCTGCCACAGCAGGATTGCCTAGAACAAGTCATACAGGAACACATCCAGGCAGGTATGTCTCCAGAGGAGACTCCACAATCCCCCTGGGCAGCACATTCCAGTGCTCTGTCACCCTCACTGGGACGTTCCTTCTCAGACTGATATGGAACCGCCTGCGTTCCAGCTTATACCCATTGCCCTTTGATCTATCATTTGATGACACTGAGCAGAGTCTGGCTCTATCCTCCTGACACTCACCCTTTACATATTTACAAACATTAATGAGGTCACCTCTCAGTATCCCTTTCTCCAAGCTAAAGAGACCCAGCTCCCTCAGACTTTCGTCATAAGGGAGATGCTCCACTCCATCATCTTTGTGGCTCTGCACTGGTCTCTCTCCAGCAGTTCTGTGTCCCTTTTGCACTGAGGGGCCCAGAACCGGACACAATATTCCAGATGTGGTATCACCAGGGCAGAGTAGAGTGGGAGGAGAATCTCCCTCAAGCTGCTAACCACCCCTCTTCTGATCCACCCCAGGATGCCGTTTGCCTTCTTGGCCACAAGGGCACATTGCTGGCTTATGGTCACCCTGCTGGACACCAGGACCCCCAGGTCTCTTTCTCCTACACTACTCTCCAGCAGGTCAGTCCTCAACCTATACTGCTACCTGGGGTTATTCTTGCCCAGATGCAAGACTCTGCACTTGCCCTCATTACAGTTCATTAAATTTCTCCCTGCCCAGCTCTCCAGCCTGTCCAGGTCCTGCTGAATGGCAGCACAGTCTGCTGGGGTTTTGGCGACACCACCCAGCTTTGTGTCATCAGCAAACTTGCTGCCAGTGCACCCTAATACCTCATCCAAGTCATCAATGAATAGATTGAACAGGACTGGTCCCAGCACTGACCCCTGGGGCACTCCACTAGACAAGAGACGAATAACCCTCCAAAGCTCCTGCCACCCTGACAAGCCCTCCCTCTTTCTCCCTCCACCAAGAAACCCGACAAGGCAAATGCAGGCAGCTGCTGGTAGCTCAGAGTGAGGTGGGAGCAGGGGGAAGCAGCAGCCATGGGCAGTCCAGCAGCTCATGGCAGGCAGAAGCAGCAGGCACCGGGGTCCAGTGGCTTGCAGCAGGCAGAAGTGGCAGGTGCAAGGGCCCAGGCAAATGTCAAGAGTGAAGGGAAGGAGAAGGAGAAGTTCTTCCACACACCCCAATGCAGAGTCCTTTAATCAGGCTGAAGGGTAGGGGGAATGCCCTTGGCATCTGAACCTTAGATCTCAACTTTCAAAAAGCCTCTAGCTCCTGCAGAAGCTACGGCTATTGTTCCCCTGATGGGCCATTAGATTAAGAATATCTGGGCTGATAGCTCTTAAGGGCTCTTAATGAGCCAGCCTCCCAGAGCAGCACTCCTTCGGTATCTAGGATGGGATTGGTCTTAATTCTGCTTCCATTAAAGTCACAACAGATGTTATTTTGGGAATAAAAGGAAAGAAAAGGTGATACCCAGAATCTATTCTCCGAACCTACAACACCAGCTCAGCTGACTCAGCACAAGACTGACTTGGGTAGAGCTGGGAGTGGTAGAGGATAATCCCTGCTTCAGTACTCTCTCTCCAATGCACGTGGGACCCAGCTCCTCCACTACAACATCTCTCAAAAGCAGCTCCCTGTTTCAAGAGCAGCTCACTCCTTTCAGCATCCCTCAAGAGATGCTGAAAGCTGTCCCTGTGGAGCCAGAACAGGAGGCACATCTGCTCCCATTCACAGCAGCTGGTGCTGAGTTTGCCCCTGCATTTCCATGCCTGTGAATAATGCTGAAGGTCTTCTAGTGGAAAGAGAATTGTTGATGATAACAGTAAAAGGACTTTATCTACACAAGCCTGAGACAGCACATACAGTTCATCAGGTGCATTTAGGCTGCCACAGAGATTAAATCATTTTCCTTACAAATAGCATGTATAGTGTTACAAAGCTGGGAACAACTTCTTGAACTGATCTATGATACGGAAAATACTTTCTTCTTCATGCTTGCCTTCTTACACTCTACTGATGTGATGGGAGCAGTTTCACAGGCAGACACGAAGTCATTCCCAGCACAGGGAAAGAAAGATGCTGCTCCTTGCAGAGCAGTGCAGAGGTACAGAGACCTACTGCACGCCTTTCATTTGGAGAAGCAGCCAGCCCACTCTGTGCCACAGTCACAGTTCCAAGATATATTCCAATAACAAAAAAGTTACAACATCAGAAGAGAGCTGCCTCCCAGGTCACAAGGGAGATAAACCAGATGGGAGCAGCAGAGGCATAAATCAGTGCAATCAGTCTGACATCGAGATTACAGACAGCAAATCCTGACTGAAGTGCAAAGACAAGCGGAGTACAGTGGCCAGGATGAAATAAACAAAACATTTTGGGAATTGAAATTCAAGACTTTTTTTACATGCTGAAATTAATTAACTTCATTTTCCTGAGGGACTACAGGTTGCTTTTGGGCAATGCTCCTCCCCAGAAAAGACATCCCTTCCTTGTCTGCTTTCTCTGGAGATGCTGCTGCTAATCTAGTGCAATGGGTTTACTGCCACAGGAAGCACATTCTCCAAAAGTATTGCTTTGAGTAAAAGAAAATATTAGTAACTTGCCCCATTGGAAAAGCTTAAATACAAATACCTGGTTAGTCTAGTTTTGTGCCTGATCCTGCTGATTTCCCACCTCCTTGATGTGCCTATTAGCACTCAGGAACACAGTCAGAGACAGCATAACAACCTCCAGAGCCCCACTGCTCCTGCCCTGACCCGGGCTCCTCTCTAGAACAAATGGGAGATCCTGGCCAACAGGAACCAACAGCTGAGGCGTATATCACCCACCCTTCAGCAGCTGAACAGTCAGCCCTGAGCTATGGGCCAGGAGGCTAATGCACAGCAATAGGAGAGAAAATAGTAATGCAGTACTGCGTGCCTTGGGCCACTTGGGCAGAAGTGCTAATACTTAGGTCAAAATGACTGTAAAAGATTTCATTTTTATTTTTCATAATAATTTTTACTATTCATAACAAAAATTGAATTTCCAGGAAATTATTTTATTTTCTGAGAACTGCATCTTCTCTTTAGAAAATTGCTTGAAAGGGAAAGTCCCAGCCAGCATTCCTAAAGGGCCATTATTCAATAATACCTCGATGAGTCTCTTTGCACAGCTGCAAGAGGCCCAGCTTTACAATGAAATGGAATTCTTGTCTTCCATCTCCAAAATTCATTTGCTGTAGTTTAACTTCCCTTCCAACAGCTCCCTGCCCGGCACAGGCTGCTCCATTTCCATTAGAAGCTGTTTGCTGCCTTTTCCATCAGCTGGGAGCTAACGAGGCAGCACATCAGCTACTCCAAAGCCAAGTGGAGGAGAAGCAATGATGAATATGAAGCAGGCAATCACAGAGCATGAAACTTTCTATGGCAAACACTAACTTACTCATCAAACTACAGAGCTGTTTGGAAATGTGCTAGTTCATCTGTTAATTTCTATTTCAGGAGCTTGGCCCCAAATCCTCCTCAGGGAGCCCAGGAGCTTGCAACAGGTCCTGCCCCAGGGGTGCTCCAGCATCCCTTGACAGCAACACTGCTGGAGAGTGTTACTTTGGATGCTGAAATGCTCCTTCAGAGCTTTTAACTAAAGTCTGCAGGGTAACTGTGGGCTGTAAAAGGAGCAATTATCTTAACTATATTTGTAAGAGAAAGGGATTTACTGTTAATGAGAAGCACTGAAGTAGAAATCACACAAAGAGAAGGCAGTCTCAGCAGGATGTACCTACACCTAAAAGCACAGAAGCAGTAAGAATGGATTCACCTGGGAGATTTTGGTGGTATCAGCAAGTTAAGACACCCAGGACAAATGCCATAATGAAAACATAGCTTGGGACTGGAAACATCCTTTTGCAGACAGTCAATCCTATAATAGCAGCAAAGCACCCAAGGGTGCCAGCACAACCCACCTCACTGCCACAGAGCATCATCCTACAGTGACAACCATCATTTCCGAGGGCCCCTGCCAGTAAAGCATTCAGACTCTTGGAGTTTTGGACCTGCAGTATGAGTGAGATGAAAACAAGTTGAAAACCACTGCTGAAACGGGGTTTTCACAGTATCTATGTGACAGCCATGGAGGCATTAAATGAAACAAAATGGTTTCTGCTCCCTCCTGAAGAAGTTTACAAGATGGCACTGAAGAGAAAGAAGCAATAATCCCATACTGCAGCAACACACAAATCTTCCTATTCATCCCACATGGCCCAGGAGGCACTCGTCAGTCTTCCTTACGGTTACAAAGGGATCTGCTGTTGATGGGTTGTGCTTAACTGGATGAGCATGAGGCTGCTAGAACCAAGGGCTCACAGTTCATGCTACTGTGCACAACCACAGCCCAGTGAGGAAAGCCTGGCGATGCCCTAACAGGACTGCCTGCAGTGCTCCTCCTTGGCTCTGCTCCAAAACAAGCCAATCGAAAGGAGCTTCCAGGAGATCTCACACTGAAGCACTTCTCTGGCGTTTGTGAGTCATCCAGGTCCTTTCTAATCAAAGGAGAGGAAAAGCAAGTGATTCATCCCCTACTAAAATAGGTGCCCAGGGGAGATGAGATGGAGACTCTTTCATGGAGCATGGCCCTCACCAGCCCAGTTACAGCTCAGAACTTCTACAGTGCTCATTCGTGTAAGATTACTTATGCAGAATCAATTAATACAGACTGCCCCAGCCTTTGAAAATTGCCACTGAACAGCATGGAGGGCGGGGGGGGGGGGATAGGAATCAAATGAACTAACAAAGATCACAGCAATTAAAAACTGCCTCTGTTTTACAGAGATCTGGAAGAAAACAGATCTCTCTGTGCACCTGCAAGCAGAGCCAGAAGGCAGAGTCAAGTCTTGGTTTTGACAGCATCTTCTGTGAAGCACCTGGTATTTTGACTGCTTGTGAGCTAAATTTGGTGAAAGAAATCAAACCTCAAGCTTTAGCAGAGAAATACAAAACAAGAGCTGTGTGACTAGGAGGGCCAGGTTCAGAACCAGGGTTAATTTAATTGTGGCCCAGAGATGCAAGTTCTGTGCCCATCTCTGAACTCCATTTGTATTGCAGGGTGTTGTCAGCAAAACGCTTTCCCGCTCCTTGTTTTACCCCCACAATCGGAGCATCCTGGATCAGCACTACGAGGTCTGCTGCTGAGTTGTACTGTAAGGTACTACTCCCTTACTGGCTGACCTGAGCCCTTGGCCAGGAGTTAGGTGACAACGGGGTAAATCCCGGGGCAATTTAAGCAGAACCAGATTCATTCCCATCTTCCACACTGTATCTGCTTGCTCTGTCCCCAGGCCTGCTCTGCGTTTTATACATCAACCATTGCACAGAGTTTCTGAATTTCATCCCAGCACAAAATTAATTTGAACGCTAAAACCTCATTGCTCTCTTTCCACACAGCCATTCCTCTGCTGTTAAGTACCGTGCCCTGACCCTTTCCCCCACAGCAGTAGATGCTGCCAAATTAAAACCACACGCAGTAGCTGCTAATGGTACTAATTATTGTTGCTAATGGTAGAAGTAACAAGAGGATGATTAAAAAGTACACAGTACTCAGTGTTCCTCTGAATTGCCTTTAGGATGGAGATTTGCATTTCTGTTTAGCATAGCTGGCACCAGAGCAAAGAGCTACGCTTGCACAGGGCTTTCTGCAAAGTATAACATGGGAAAAGAAAGGTGCAAAAGACTTGCTCACACTGTCACTGGGAACACAGTGAATACTGAGCACATTCAGCAACAGTGGCTGTGTTAAAAATGATTGCATGGGTGGAATAAACAATGGCTCAATGAAGCACAATAAGAAATTTAAGCTCTTACTTTCCAGACATGAGCTTAAATATTCAGAACACTCCCCACCTTTCTTCCCTTTCCTCTCACCCCATGTTAACAGCTTGTATCTTTGGGCAATTTCCTTCAGTAGTTCTTGGTTTAGTACTAACTTCATGTTGTCCATGCAAAGAAAGGTTTACAAATGAAGGGAGAAATCTCCCCTCCTCCTTCTGCAATCATTCTTGGGATCTAAGCATGATTTAGGATCCAATATAAAGAGGTAAGTTCTATTTGGCCATGACACTGAAAAAGCTTATTGGGATAAAAATCAACAAACCTCACAAACCCCCAGCTAATAAACCACAGGATTTATTTCCCTAATAAACAGAAGAAAGTCAATAATTGGCAAGAACCCAGCTATTTCATACTTTCATACCATCACATCCTTGCAATGCTCACTAACAAAAAAGACAGACTAACAGTATGAGTGAAGAAAGGAATGTACTTGGAAATGTTTCTGGTCTCAGGTAGATGATTTTTAACTTCTAATTACCTTGATTTGTTTGGAATTTATCTGTGAGACTACACAAGCAGGGACTACAGTGCAGCATGCTCAAGTTGTAACAAGTGAAAGGGGCATCTCTTCAGTCCTTGGAGCACCCACACCTTAACACAGAATGATTTAGGTTGGAAGGGACCTTAAAGATCACCTTGTTACAACCCCCGTCATGGGCAGGGAGACCTCTCACCAGACCAGGTTGCCCCAAGCCCCATCCAACCTGGCTGTGAACACTTCCATGGATGGAGAAGCCACAACATCCTTGGTCAACCTATTCCAGTGCCTCGCATCCTCACTGTAAAGAATTTCCTTCTAATATCGGATCCAAATCTACTCTCTTCTAGCTTGAAACATTCCCCTTGTTAAATCACAAGACCACCTTGTAAAAAGTATCTCTCCAGCTTTCCTGTTGACCCCTTCAAGCATTGGAAGGCTGCTATGGCAAGACTGGGTCCAAGACAAGAAGTAATACCTTAAAATTAGCGTGGAGTAGAAATTAATGTGTTTAGTAGAAAAAAATTAGAGCTGCTCTGCAGATATTGACTATGTCTGTGAAGGTCTGCAAACTCAGGCTTAACCTTCTCTTCTACCCTTTTACTACTGACAGCTTCTCCTTTCTTAAGGATGTTTTTCTGGCAGCCTTTCAGCTGGGTTAGCAGGAATTAATTCACAGTGAGCTCTGTCCAGCATGGTGCCCCAGTAAGAAGCGCTCCCTGATCACTGGACTGTAACCCTCAACAGCACCCCTATCCCCACACAGGAACCAGGCACCATCTCTCCCTAAGTGTACATCTAGACAAGCTGATACCATCAAAGTTTTACTCTCAAAGTGAATTTCAAACAAGTTACAGTTTGGAAGTTCTGGGTTACTTCCTTGGTTCATCTGCTTTAGCTCCCATTTTACAGCAGGCTGCTTCTCAACGCAACCCAGCTGCTCTCCTGTGGAAAGGGAACATAAAATACTCCTGAGATAAAACAACTGCTAGAAACATGAGTTCACATCTGTGTTCACATTCCCCCTCTTAAATCCAACCTCAACCAATGCAATTAACAATCACATTATTGGCTTATTTATTACCTCAGAAAGGAATCATTTTGATCAAGTACAGCCTCGTCTTTTCAGATGTTACAACGCAATTTAATTCATTTATAAAGGATTTCAAACTGTCAGTACTGCATCAAACATTATAATCTCAGACTTGAAAAAGACAGACTACATTACTTGTCCCTCCCAAACGCACATGCATTATTGATCATTCCACAGCCTCATGAATAGGGTAATTTGTAATCATTAAAAATTTAAGAGAATGCTGTTGAATGGAAAACAAGGGCAGATTTTGCTCTTGGCTCTACCGCCATTCCCCTGCAGTGGCACTGGAACCATTTTATTGCACAAGAGAAAGAGAGAAAGAGCTCAGAGTCTCTTGGGTGGGACTGCCTAAAGGGAAACCAGGAGGCAAAGGATGAGCCAAGTCCTGCAGCAAGACCCACAGCAGTGCAGCCTCATGTGCTCCAGCACAGACCTAGAGCTGCTCTGCAAGCTGCTCTGTGCTGGTCAGTGGTTCCTTTCCATTTCCCTTCTGCCCTGTGTTTGCCTCACGAACAACTTTCTAAAGAAAAAACAACCACCAACAAAACAAGACATTTATGGTCTGTGGTCACTAAGGAGTGTCCTACAGCTGCAACATAAGCTGCTGTGGTCCTTTATTATTTCCAAGCATATTTTTGCTCAGCAGCAATTTAAGTGTTTGGAAAATAAATGCCCTTTTCACAATTATTCCTGGCAATACTGCACAATAGTGTTGTGGGTCTCCAGTGCAGTCAGTCAGACCTCCCCAGTGCCTGTCCCCACCTGCCTGTGCACACAGCAGCTGCTGTCCCAGTCATTACCAACTCCATCAGTTATATAGTCCTGGGAATAATTAATTTTAAATTCTCTCTTTGTAAAACAAAACTGTGGCAAGGACTTGAAATCACAGTCACGGTATCTAGCCATTTGTGAGGCTGTCCCAATAATGAAACACACTTCCCTCTGGAAATAATACCAGCTCAAGTAAAGGCTTTTAACTGACATTTAAATGTCAAGCCACTTCGTTAAGTGTTATGGACATTTCATTGCTCAGCCCAGGAGAAGCATGAACACATCAAATGCTCCTTAATAATCAACCACATTAAAAACTGATGGGCTTCTGCACCTGGAAAAACAGCTACAAATGATGTGTTTAACTGGGGCTGATGGATACCTGATTCAGCTGCACAATTGCAAACCCAAACACACCCTCAGTAGGCCACAGGGACTCTATCAAAAGAATTATTTCAAGGATAATAAGTATATTATTTCTGAAAAAGCCCTGCTCCCAAAGCAGTATTGGTTTTGTGTGCTTCACATACTGTGAACATATGCTACTGGTATCCTACAGGAGACTTGAGGGCTGAAACCAAGTGAAAAACTTGCTCTGTTTATCTTAAGAGAGGTCAGTAACTCGTTGTCCACAGCTGAGTGTTTGCTTAGAAAACCATCAGCAGAGCTAGTCCATCTACAATCTACATTTGTCTGACACAATCCACTAGCCTTGCACAAGTCATGCAAAAAGGTGGCAGCAATAACCCCTCTGAATTAAACCAGTTTATATTCTTTAAAAGGTAGAAGAGAGATTGGTCACACTTGGCAAACCCAGCATCTCCTTTAAAGCTGCAAAACCAGGCTAAATAAAATTAAGAGTTAGTGATAGATGTACAGTGCTAAAGCCACCAAGGGAGTAATGAAAGATCCAGATCAATATTTGGTATCACTAAACCCATCTCCTGAGAGGGAGTGGATGCCCAGAACAGTCAGACACGTGGTATTTGTTAGCATCTCTTGATATTGCACAGCCATTTCTGGCAGTGCACGAAGGGTATCAAATCCTCATTCTCATTAGTCAGAGCTGCATTACCGTTACTACTGGCCAAAACCTGCTTCTGCCAAAGCAGTTAACACCTAAGAAACAATCCTGCTTCCTTGCTCACACAACTTTAGCTTGACAGCTGAAGTAGTAGAAGACATGAAAACATGCCAAGACCTGCAGCCAGTCCAGACCCCCATTACTGTGATGCTAAACACCTTTCATTCTTCTCCTCTACTTCTGATACTTGCAGACTCAACCAGGTCTGCAGTCTTTCATTAAAAACATATTAACAAATACAGAAGATTGGGATGTTATCTGAGAAAACAAGCTGTATTTTTCCTGCCCATCCCTAGGAGTATAAAAAATAATGGAATTATAGAATATGGTTAAAACATCTAACCTTCCCAAACAGTACTGCTATGCAACTGGAACACCTTGCAAATTAACAAGAGCCATCCAAACACATAATACTGAGTGAGGGCCTATGTGAAGATTAAAGTAAGCCAGACTTGTATGAAAAAGAGCTGAATTAATATTAAGAATTATGAAAGTATGTAATGAATGACTTGGTACCAAGCAGTTCTCCCAGCAACACACAATGCTCATCCAAAGAATGATAAAGGTGCTGAATTTAAAACCTGCCTCCAGTGTTGCCACTAAGTAAATGACTGTATCATGACAAGCACTGAACTGTGCAGCACCAGGCACCTGAACTCAATGCATTCTCTGCTCCTTGCAAGAACCAAGTGTCTCATTTCTATATATGGTATAGATCGAAAACTTAAGGGATAGTCTTTATGGTAGAGATCATCTGGCTCCTGGGATTCATTAAAATACCTTGTGTTCTAACACGGCTGAGGAGCAGCACAAGCCAAGAAATACAGCAAATTTACCATGGAGTTTCTATCAATAGCAGGACTTGGCAGTTGTCACAGAGTTAATGAAATTCGTGGCTGGGCAGAGAGAATCACATGGCTGCCATCAGCCGTCATCTCTGTTTTGACAAGTGAGGCAGGATTATTATTTTGTACCTGTGCCCAAGCAGATAATTAAGCTGTAATTTTAATGATTACAGCTGATATTGCAAGGCAGAAATGCCCAGACAATTTATGTAATCCATGCATACACATCACTACCTTTCTGTGCTCTGGCTTTCATATGAAAATATCCTAGATGGAAACTTCTGTGTAGTCATTTAGGTCTCTGCTATGGACTAACCTACAAAGCCCCTGCAATCGCACTTCTTGCAGACTTCCCTTAAGACCTAGTGGGTACCCTGGTTGTTTTTTAAACTGAGCGCAGGCTGTCAGGACTGAGGCTGCAATGGGGCACTCCTCCACACATGGAAGGTGAAAGGACAGGGCCAAGCACTGAGCCTTCAAGCCCTTTGCCCGCTTTGGAGCAGGGTGGCTCCCATGAGGAGGGGACAGAGGACAGACAGAGATCAGGAAGAAGAGAGGAGGAAGTGCAGGTGCCTTCTCCATGTCCCACAGAATATATGCCTGGGGGTGCATTTGCTGCTTTATATTTTCAAGGTTTAGAGGAAAAATGGGCTCTGCAGATGTGGTGGGTTCAAGACCACAATTAAAGATAAAGGAAAAGAAAACAAAGCAGTTAGGTCTCGATGAGATCTCAGATAGAATTTGCCAGACAATGGATCACTTAGGGAAAATGGAAAAGGTTTTATTAACTGTATAACTGTATACAGAAAAGAAGAAAAGTTTAATCAAGTTAATGCACACAAACTAGAAACTGTGTCAAAAATGCCATCACATATTCTCAGAAAAATACAATGAGAGATCACTCTCTTATCAGTCCTTGGATCTTTTTCACATTAGATATCTGAGGGAAAAAGAACATGTCAGTCCAGTAGAGATGAGTACTACCACCCTCTCTATTATTCATGTGTCATCCCTGGGAACAGTGGCACCCAGGCTGTCCAGACTGGTGAATTCTTCAATTCTTCAGCATAGCTTCTCCAGCTCAATGCTCATCAGGCAGGCCTGATTCCTTAGCACCTGAACTGCATCCCTCGATGCAGGAAACATGCTTTCAAACAAACAAACCAGACTGTCTTTCATGTCCAAGGTTTAAGGATTATCGAGTCCTTCTCGTTTCCTCAGCTAAGCATGAAGGAATTCTCCCCAATACTCGAGCATTCCCAGTTTTCCTCAGTGGCAGAAATGACAGTCGCTCTTCCTGCTGATCAGTGGTCTCTAAAATGGTGATGGCAGCAGCCCAGCCACATGGCCCTTGCCACATGCGGGACCCAATATGGAGACTGACAGCATGACCACATCAGCAGGGGCCCCCCAACAATCTGCAAACATGGCTGACAGGGGTTCCATGATCCTCCCCTCTCCTCCCTCCTGCTGTCTTAGTTCCAGGGGGAATGGGAAGAAACCCTTCAGCTCAACAAATGTTGCTGAACAACTGCCTCATGGTAGAGGGAGTGGTGGTACGTCAGTACTAAGGTCTTGCTTCTCTGGTCTGTGGTATCAGTTCCAGACTAGGCTGGGTTGAAGCCGGCACAGCCGCTGCCAACCCAGGAGATTACTATCGTATTGGTCCTAGGGTTTTTTTTACACTAGAGACCTGGGGAAAGAATCATAGAGTCACAAAATCATTAGGGATTTGAAGGGACCTTGAAAGATCATCTAGTCCAATCCCCCTGACACAGCAGGATCACCTAGACCACGTCACACAGGAACACAACCAACCAGGTCTTAAATGTCACCAGAGAAGCAGATTCAACAGCTCCCCTGTGCAGCCTGTTCCAGTGATCACCCTCACTGTGAAGAAGTTCCCTCTCATATTTATATGGAACCTCCTATGTTCTAGTTTACAGCCATTGCCCCTCGTCCTATCACCAGATGACATTGAGAAGAGCCTGGCTCCATCCTCCTGACACCCACCTTTCAAATATTTATAGACATTAATTAGGTCACCCCTCACTCTCCTCTTCTCCAAACTAAAGAGACCCAGTTCCCTCAGCTTGTCCTCATAAGGGAGGTGTTCCACTTCCTTCACCACCCTCGCTGATCTATGCTGGACTCCCTGAAGCAGGTCCACATCCCTCTTGAACTGAGGGGCCCAGAGGTGGACATAATACTCCAGATGTGGTCTTACTAGGGCAGAGTAGAGGGGGAGAAAAACCTCTCTTGATCTGTTAACCACCCCCCTTCTGATCCACCCCAGGATGTTGCTGGCCACAAGAGCACATTGATGTCTCAAGGTCATCCTGCTGTCCACCAGGTCCCCACGTCCCTTTCTCCTACATTGATCTCCAACAGGTCAGTCCCCAACCTATACTCGTACCTGGGGTTGTTCTTGCCCAGGTGCAAGACTCTACACTTACCCTTGTTATACTTCCTTAAATTTCTCTCTGCCCAGCTCTCCAGCCTGTCCAGGTATTGCTGAATGGCAGCACAGTCTGCTGTGGTGTCAGTGACATAACCCAGCTTTGTGTCATCAGCAAACTTGCTAACAATGAACCCTAATCCCACATCCAAATCATAAATGAATAGATTTTAATAGGACTGGTCCCAGCACCGAACCCAGGGGCACTCCACTAGATACAGGCCTCCAAACAGACTCTGTCCCATTGACCACTACTCTCTGCCTTCTATCCTGCAGCCAGTTCATGATCCACCTCACTACCTGATCATCCAGACCACACTGCCTCAGTTTGGCTGCAAGGATGCTGTGGGAGA
>JAOXOE010000405.1:7553806-7598627 GCA_028565055.1 Phoeniculus purpureus | reverse complement strand
GGCCACTCCTCCCAGCTTTGTGTCATCAGCAAAGTTGCTGACAGTGCACTCTAATCCCTCATCCAAGTCATTAATGACTAGATGTCCCCTCCCTAGAAGTGTTCAAGGCCAGGTTGGATGGGACCCTGGTCTGGTGAGAAGTGGTACTGGTACTTTATGATCTCTGAGGTCCCTTCCAACCTAAAGCATTCTATGATTCAGCCTATGAAAATAGCCAATTACTGAAGCCAATAAGAAAAGTGAGGAGGAACAAAAAAGACTAAAACTTAAGAGATCATAAAAACATCTCTCCCACATAAACAGTACTGTATGTTCTCTTCCTCTGCTTTCAGCAGTAGGCATTAAGTATTTATTATTTCAATTCTGTAGTTGTTTTCTATAGAGAAGTCATAAAGAAATCACAGGTTGATTTAAATTGCAAGGACCCATTTAGCATGTAACATAATAAGCTTGCTTCCAAACTGCCTTGACTCAATAGAAAGGCATAAAAATTCTTCCCAGTGTAAATCCAAATTACATCCTGAAGATCAGTATAAATTATTTATGAGTGTACTTACAAAGCAATAATGGTAGTAAATGGTCTGACAACAGTGTACTGCAAAACACCAAGTTTACATCTAAACAATAAAACGCTGCAAGAGAAACACAGAATTCATTGTGATTTAAAGGCATTTCACTTAAGGAAGTTTCCTGTTCTCAGCAGTTTCACTAAACTGAATGTTTATTTCATGCTTCCAGGACTTTAGATGGACATTGTGAGCATACAAACAATTCACAACAGACCTAGACTTTTGTAGCTAAAGGAACAGGAAAAACTCAGTGTTTCACTTATTTCAGTTATGGAAAGGTGGCTGGGCCAAAGAGAATGCAGTGTTTGAAGATGTTTAATGCTTACAGTCATAGCTTGTCTTTAACATTTTAAACAGCTTTATCAGAAGTTAAGAGAGATGCTTATCACATTAAGGATGCAGAACAAACAGTGCAGGGGCATGAGACATTTTGTCCTTCACCTGTGGAAGCAAAAGCAGTGGGCTGTATGGTCTACCAGCAACTTCATGATGAGGTTTTTGGCAAATGTTGAATTGGCAAATATATAGGCAAACACTGGCAAAGGAAGCAAATTGAGAGACCTTTCTTTCAAAAATCGTTCAAAAGTAAAGAAGTTTCCTTTGGCACCACCTGAGTCATTGCGTGTTAGTAACTAAGTGTGATTTACAGGATGTTTTACAGCTAGATGAAAACATGTTCACAAATGCTTTCAGGAGGGGTTTATAGTTGATAAAATGTGCACAAATCATAAACCAATTCTAGCAAGCAACAACATTTATAGTACTAAATACAAAGCCAAAATGTTTCTAATCTGATTACATAGCGTAAAATTTGAAGGCATCATCATATACTCACTCTCCCATAGCCCACGATGGACAACAACATAGAGGTGGCAGATGTCTCTGCTGATCTTTTGCTTCTATTATTAATACGAGGTTTGGATACCGGTTGGTTAGATAGTTTGAAAGAAAAACCATAAAATTATAGATGACATAAGCTTCATAGCATTCTCGACATGTATCCACATATATTGCAATGTTGGGGTATTTCAAAGCTATCCACTGTAAGGAGAGAGGTACACAAAAGGTTACAGACAAAAAGTGATTCTAATGACAATGCTGGCTGCCTAGTTCAGCAAGCAATGCTTCATTAGGCAGCAGGCACTAATTGAACAGAGCTTGAAGCATTTGGCTAATAAAAGAGTGATGCTACAGATAGAAAATAACGTTCTGTGAAATACAAGTGGAACTTCAGATTGCATCTCTGCTGCTTCAAATGGAAGCACACTTAAAATCACAGAATCATTAAGGTTGGAAAAGATCTTCTAGATCATCAAGCCCAACCGTTAACCCAAGTGTCCCAAGCAAACCACTAAACCATGTCCCTAAGCTCCACATCTACACAACTTTGAAACATGTCCATGTTAAACAGGAGCAGCCCAAATACTGAACCCTGGGAACACCACTTGTGACTTGCTGTGAACTAGACTAACCCTATTCACCACCACACTTTGGGTCTGGCAGTCCAGCCAGTGTGTAAAGCACTGTACAAAAGATACTCTGTATCTCTGACCACACAATTTAGTTTTTCATTTAAAAGTAACTAAGGAGATGACTCCCTACATAGAACCTATTCCTCTTAGGAGGAGATGAGATAAAACTGTTTCCTGAAATTCACACACTCATTACCAATATGGGTTTGAGAACTAAGTGGATTTCTGTTGGTATCTACTGTGTAAATGACTGTTCTGGCATGCCTGCAAAACACAGAAGAAAGCAGCAGGTAAGACTTAAAAGTGGTAGTCAGCCCTCTCAACCAAAATTCCAGATAGAAAAGTCAGTTTTTTAGAAAACTGTGATTATGGATCAGCTGTCAGAGCATTTGGTTTTTGAGTATCATACTGTTGTTGCATTGTTCCACTGTTCAGTACAAGCTGTCCTACTATGGTTTTTGGGTGTTTAGGTTGTTTGGTTTCTATTTTAGGTTGGTTTCCTTTGGCGGGGGCGGGGTGCAGCCAGAGCAGAATTACAAGCAGACCTTTAGAGCTTACTTTGTTCCTCTTGGCTGTAGTGGAATGGTTGTTGTGCATTCTCTGACCTTATTAGAACTACAGGGAGATGCTTCACATTCTCATTACAGTTAAGAAATGCCAGAGATGACAGATGCTGCAACACTGTTAAGGAAGATGTAATACTGCATCCAGTAAACTGAGAACACAGTATTTGAGAACCCAAACTTTACATTCAGCTCCAATTTAGCATGCTAGGATACCATAAGTGTAGCAAAGGCCGTAAGGTGAAAGAATCTGGGGAAAGAGTTCAGCATGTGAGAAACGTCCCTGAATGTCTGCCTAGAGTTCATTTAGTTAGCAGGCAGTTTTCCTCCACAGATAAATTCTGTACTTGAAATTGAAATGTCAGCTCAAGGTACTTCAAATTCCCCATAGGAAACAGAATATTTTGTTTTATTCTCTTCTCTCCTTCAGTCTCAGACACAATAAATTGCAATTTTTTCCAAAAAAAGCCCAAAATAGAACATGTAAGGGTGACTCTTCATAAGCACTCAAGAGATGGGAGAAAAATCAAAGGAAAAGTTCCTAGAAAGCTGTCTTTTATGGAGGAAACACAAGCATTTACAGTACTAAGAGGTGATGACAACACATAAACACACATCCTGCACAGTCCACAAATCTAGTGTGTTGCTTGGCTGTCTGAAATCATCCCCACAGGTGACATTATTTAAATGACCTGTATCTGGTGAGGCCACTACAATCTGTCACACAGAAGTACTAAGAGGTGGAAGTTTTGTAGATCTTACCCTTTGCCCCCTGAAGAGGAAAAGGAAGGATTGTAGCACTAAGCCTATCTTGTGGGAGGATTTTAGTACTAAGCCTAACTTGGGAAAGAAAGGTAAGGCACTGAGTTTTCAGAGAGTACTTGGATCACTTGGATCAGTCAGTTGCCTGTTCAGATGTTACTGAAGATGGAAGGACAAAAAGCAGGCTCTCATTGTGCCCCTTTCCACACCTGTCATATAGGATACTCAAGGACAGGGTTAAGAAGGGTTAGCAAAAGGTCCCCCAAACTCCACAAGAACACACCACCACTAGAACTATGCTTCTGATATACTCCATAAGAATGCCCAGAAGCTTCCAGGACTACCACTTTCCATGCAGTACAGTTTCTGCTCTCAGAGATACAGTTTTCCCTCACCCCCACAGCAAACAGAATTTGGTTGAGCTGTTAACAGGAAAAGAACACTTACACTGTCTAAACTGTAAATCGGCACCATCCACAGAATCCTGTTACAATAACAAAAGAACATGTAGTATTACTAGTAGTAGTTTTAGTCTGAATTAAATTTGACATCTGTAGCATGGGTAAAATTTGCAATGTTACCTTATTATTGGTTTCTGTAATTCAGGTTGGGTATAATGGACTAAGTGTTGTAGTATTCCCCAGAGAGATATTGGTATAGTCATTAGTAGAAATATCCCAGCAATAAACCATGCCTTGGTATGAATGCCAACCTTGCAAAGAAAAAGAACACAAGATGAGAATTTCAGTAATAATACTTCAAGATTTTAACAACATACCAAGAAAAACAATTCCCTTTTTACTTTCTTAAGATGGACATCAAGTACATATTCCAATATTTAGTTTCTCCAATTCTCAAATACACCAAATCACAAACTTTCTCTTGTAATCTGTTGATGCAGCTTGGAGTAAAACTTACACTCTCAAAAGAAGAGACACCTTACAGAAGCGAACACAGACATCAGGAAGGACATGGAAGGAGGTCCAGAGGATGGACACAAAGGTGATCTGAGAACTAGAGCATCTCTCCTGTAAGGACCGGCTGAGAAAATTTGGGTTGTTCAGCCTAGAGAAGACACTGAGGAGAACCTTATAGAAGCCTTCCAGTATCTGAAGGAGGCTACAGGAAACTTGGGGAGGGGCTTTTTAAAGAGACTTGTGATTGAACAAAGGGTAATAGCTTCAAACTGAAAGTGGGAAGATTTAGACTACATACAGAAGGTACATATATATGAGGGTGTTGGAACAAATTAACCAGGGAGGTTTTGGATGCTCCATCCCTGGCAGTGTTCAGGTTAGGTATGGTGAGAGATGTTCCTGCCCATAGCAGACGGTTGGACTGAATGATCTCTGAGGTCCCTTCAAATCCAATGATACCACCAATACGAAACTGAAGCTTCTCTATCTACTATCTCGAGTCTCTCTGATCACAAAGGGAACTACCGAGAACCTAGAACACGAGGTGCTGGACGGTGGTGCTGATGCAGAGTGCCGGAACTCCTGCTCTGGGCAAGGCAGGGCAGGGCTCCAGCCACGCTCCTGCACCGCTTGACTCACAATCTCCATCGGCGCACCCTTCGCACACCCGCCGCCTCTTAGCGAACCGGAAGGAGAAAGGATCGTGTGTCACCGAGACCTGCACCGTGCGGACCGTGTGCCACCGAGACCTGCACAGTGCCTCACCCAGGCCCGCACACGGCGGCATCACTGGGCCGCTGCGGCTCCTCTTCGCCGCTGCAGTTCTGCGCGGGACTGAGACCCACGGTGCCAGCGAGGGAAGCGGCGGGTGGGCCCGTGCTGGCAGCACCTGCCCGCGTCCTCCCCTCACCTCCAGCTTCTGCAGCTCCCAGACGCAGAGCGGCACCACCACCAGTAGCCCCACGATGTAGAGCAGCACCACCAGCGGCCGGATCCAGCGTCGCCAGTTCCCGCAGGTGCACGGCATGGCCGCGGTCGCACCCGCACTGGCCCTCGCCGCCTCAGCGGGCCGGCGCCGGGCCCGGTGGCCACCGTCGCACGCGCATCACCGGCAGGGCCGGGCCCGGCTCCTCCTGACTCCTCCCGGCAGTGCCCCAGCTCGGCCCCGGCACACACACCCCACTCGGTGCTTCCGGGCCGACAGCGCTTCCGGCCGCCCCGCCCCAGCGGTAGCGCCCATTGGCCTCTCGTCCTCGCAGTCGCCACCGCCCCGCCCAGCGGCTGCGCTCTAGGCAGTGATGGGTAGAAGCGGGAGTTGGGGTTGGAGGGGCCTGTTGGAGTAGCCGCAGCGCTTAGCAGAGGTCCTGTCTGAAACGGCCTCAGGTGCTCACCAGAGAGCACAGAGTGAGCAGGGTGGGATGAAGAGGTACTGAAACGTTCAGAGGACGCCACAGAGAGAATCAGAGAGCTGGAGCCCCTCTGCTGTGAGGTCAGGCTGAAGGAATTGGGGCTTTTCAGTCTGGAGAAGGGTCTGAAGGGACCTCATAGCAGCCTTCCAGTACCTGAAGGGACTACAGGAAACCTGGAGAGGGACTCTTTAGGAGGAACTCTGGTAACAGGACAAGGATGGATTCAGGCTAAAAGTGGGGAGGCAGTGTTCAAGGCCAAGTTGGATGAGGCTCTGGCAGGGGGATTGGGACTGGATGGTCCCTGAAGTCCCTGAGGTCCAACCTAAACCATTCTATGGTTTTATGACATTCTGACGCCAGGATTGCAGCGGACATGTTGTGTTACATTTCAAGTCTTTGTTGGATGTTTATTAATTTGTTTAGAAGTGTCTTACAAAAACTGCTGAAATGCCATTTAACTCCACAGTAGTCACAAACAAAATGCAGGACCTCAGGTGCCAAACTGCATCCGGGCATTGATGATACGCTGACAAATACACAAGGAACTGCAGCTGAAAATTCTTGGAAGGTGGCGAATGCAGATTTTAGTTAGAGGTGTGACTGAGAATTGTAGGCTGGAAGAATACTTCTTTCTCACCCAGAGAAAGAAGTATTGAGAAAAGGTGACTGAGGTCTTTTTTTCTAGCTTCCCCACTACCTCTCTCCCCTGCTTTTTTTTCCTCCCTGCTTTGCAGTTGTTTGCCCAGGCTTTCCATTATTAAGGCATCAGTGGTGCAAAGCTTTATTCAAGTAACAAAGCTTTGTGTTTCATTGAGTAGTTGCTGCCTCTGTACTATGGGAAATGCCTATGAAATGCCTAGAAATAATTTTTTCTTGGATGTGTGTGTACATGATGGAAGGAAATTTTTCAACTCAGAAAACTGCAAATCGCAAAAGCTTGTGACACTGCTTATCCCGGAGCTGGCATAATCAACAGTGTGATGTCAGGTTCCTGGTCATGAGATCTCTTTTGCCCTTCACATGTTATGTTGATGTGGCATCTGATAGTTCATGTAGCTATCTGCATGGGATGAGGCAGCAGCTCACCCCAGAAGGAAGTTTCAGGTGTTTGGTTGCTATGAACTCCTGAATCAACTCTACCCAGTCTCCTCCAATGAAACATCAGTGAGGCCTAATTTAGCCCACAAGCTAACAGTTGAACTGTTCCGGCTTAGCATCTGGCTTAAGATTGTGACAATGGTCTATTAAACTTTTGGTCTACATCCAATATCTTGGGAGGCAAAATAGCCTATGGTCTTACTGATATTCTCAGTAACTGGAAAGTTCCTGTACAAGTGAGGAGGTGAGTTTTGAGGTCCTTCCTTCATTTTCGACCTACTACTTCACTCTTCCACTATTATTTAGAGCTTAGAAGAGTGTTCTGAATTAGTCACCTAAGCAGCAGTCATAGAATCACAGAATTGTTAAGGCTGGAAGAGACCTCCAAGCATCAAGTCTGACTGTAAACCTAACCCCACCCTGCCCAATAAACCCTGTTCCCTAGGGCTACAAGTTTTTTGAACACCTCCAGGGACAGCGACTCCACCCCCTTCCTGGGCAGTCTGTTCCAATCCCTGACCACTCTGTCAGGGAAGAAATTCTTCCTGATGTCCAATCTGAACCTCCCCTGGCACAACTTGCGGCCATTTTGTCTTGTCCTATCACTAGTGACTTGAGAGAAGAAACCAACCCCCACCTCTCTACAACCTCCTTTCAGGTAGGTGTAAAGAGCAATAAGGTCTGCCCTCAGTCTCCTTTTCTCCAGGCTTAACAACCCCAGTTCCCTTGGCTGCTCGTCATCAGACCTGTCCTCCAGGCCCTTCACTAGCCTTGTTGCCCTGTGGACACTCGCCAATACCTCAATGTCCTTGTATTGAGGTGCCCTGAAGGTCTTTACCATACTCCAATTGCCATTTCTGCCTCTTTCTACCAGTCACTTACAAACTCAAGTTTAAGGACAAGAAAGATTTTAAAGGAACTGTGTTATAAATCTGTGTTTTAAATCCCATAAGGAATATATCAAACAGAAACATTTTACACTAATGAAGTAACAGTTCATAATATATAAATACATTATTTAAAGTTCAGGAGTATTTTAATTATGCTGATACTTGGTTCACTGGAAGGCTAAACTCTGGTTCAGGTTTATTTTGTTGTTGGCGTGGCTCTTTTACCGTAAGAGGATCAAGTTGAAAGCTGTATTTGTAGCGGTATCTTTTACACAAGTATTAGCATTGTTTGTAGGGTTTACAGAATTTCTTCCTGAAAAATCCTTGGTGAGAACTTAAACACTTCTCAGACTTAAAACCATTGTTTTGAGCTTATCTAGTCCTCTCCTGTCTATTGATGTTTTGTGTGCTTGCCTAAAGTAGACATCTTTGCCAGGACAACTTTGGTCTCTTTATGGGTATATTTTGTAGAAAGCAAAGCTTAACACACTTGTGTCATATGGCCTGACCTTCCACTATAATGAGCTTGAATCTTTTGGTCAGTATCAGCTATCAGTCAAGGTGAAAGTTCAAAACTCCAAAATATATTTATTTAAGTTTTGTGAAGGCTGGTAAAGAGGAAACAGTCAAACTAATGCTTATCTCTATGATCCTGAAGGGAAGGAACCTCACCTGACTCATACTGTATATTATAAACCATGCTTTCTGGCCAGTCACTGTAGATTAGTTTTAATTAATTTTTCATTAGAATGATGTTGGACTAGAAAACCTAATTAATCTTTTCAGCCCTACTGTCTTTGATTTCCTGTGATGCCCTAGAGGAATGCTAGTCTGAATCTATGCAAGAAAGATAATAAGGTTATTAAATTCTATATTCTTTTCCAGTGGCAGTTGTTAATGTAAAGCCATATTGTAAATATGTAAGTAAACAGAAAAATCCAGTTAAAGCAAACAGACCCACAATCAGTGAAGGAAGAATTGAACTAGTGAACTGTTATTACAGGAGCTTGACCACTACAAATCAATGAGCCCAGATATTATCCACCCAGGAGTGTTAAGAGCTGACTGCTGTTACTGCAAGTTTGGTTTCAGTAATATTTTGAAAGGTCATGGTGATTGGGGGATGTCCCGGAAGACTGGAAGAAGGCTAATATCACCCTCATTTTCAAGAAGGGCTTAAAGGAGGACCCAGGAAACTAAGGGCCCATCAGTCTTCAGTTCCTGGGAAAGCTATAGAACAAATTCTGGGGGCTATTACTAGTCCAATTAAACATATGATTGGGAAGAGCCATCATGGATTCAGCAAGGACAAATAGTGCTTGACAAAGCTGATTGCTTTTTATGTATGACAGAGTTATCTGCAGGGAGGGTGATGGGCATTATCTGTATGTATTTCTCTAAGGCTTTCAATATGGTTCCCTGTATATTTTTTACATGTGAAATACTGCTAAAACCCAAACTGATAGTTTATCTTCATTAACTATTAAGACTTCTGATATTAGAGAAAAGAATAACAAAATTCTTCCTCAGAACCTGGAGATAACAGTTGTCCTAGTATCTTTCTCCACCGCTAGAGAGACTGATGTGAATTGTTGTGATGTCAATCATTCAGTACATTTTGCTTTCATGAACTTGAAATTTATTTAAGACTTATGTCAAAACATAATAGAATGGGATTCCTTAGTATATAGAACCCAATAAATAATTTACTAAATTAAAATGGAAAAGAAAATAGGCTATTTTATAATTGTGGTTGGCAAACTATGTGGTGTATGTTCATGCCTTTGTATTTTTGTTTGTATTACATTACTCTAATAGTTTGCTCATTTTTCCTTCTTTATATTATGCAAGTACAGACTCTTCGAAATAACTGGGCTGATCAGAGTTTCACTATGGGTTGAGAGTAAGGTTTAAACCCAAATTCTCATACAGTGAAAGTCACAGATTTCCCCTCTCATTTCCGTTTGTTCTTTGAAGTGCACATTCAGTAGCACACACAATCTGCTCGCGTTCTGGTGCTTATTCACAACAGCAAGCTTTGCAGTGCATTTTTATTAAAACTTAAGAGGTAAAATACCACTTTTTAAAAATTTTCTGTCAGAGGGCTCTAATCAAATCTGAGAAATTGATCTTTCTTATGGGAATACTGCCATCACACTCTGATTACTTCCTTGTTTCTTTCCTGGATGATCATTGAAATCTCTGCTGTTTGAATTCAGAAGCATCTGTAACCAGGAGTTTGGACTGTAACTTAAGATACAGATTCTGTTTTTATGGTTGCTTAGATTTTTAGCATGTTAGCCAGCTGGGGACTACTTGTTAGCTACCTGCTATCACTAGACCATTTGGCATTTTAAAACAAGTTCCTGTTGCAGTGACTGGAGTTAACGGACATCTGTCTTTTGCTTGGCAAAGCTCTGATAGAATTTAACTTATGTATCATGCCTCAAAAGATATTGGTATATAAGAGTAGAGACTGTGTAAAAGGTAGTGAGTACAAGGTAATCAAGTATAAGTAATTCTCATACACAGCTCCTCAGAAAAGCACATGTATCATTCCTGTGAAAAAATGGAACGAATGTGCATCAAATGTTTGGAAATTCAAGATTATTATGAAATCTTCTTGCCACTTGGTTCTCAAAGGCGTGATCTCCCTGTTGAATTCTATAATGTAAAACCCGTCATGTGAACCATGATCAGAGGTCTTCTCTAATCACAAGTTTTTTCATTAAGCATAAAAATAATTTACAGAAAATAGCATTAACTGCAATAACTTTTTTTCTTTACATGATATATGCCTTTCTGCTGGGAAGTTAACAGATTTTATTGATGACTCTTTGTTACCATTTCACAGGAAGGATTTACAAATTCTGGTGTGTCAGTTGTTCAGGGAAATGACCTGGCCTGCTGTTGCTTAGGTTGTACCTGCTGTTAAAGAGACTGCCAGTGCTCATTCAGAAAATATTTCTGAACTATGATCAAAGAAACAATGTCACCTCTTACCTTGCAGCTATGGCTTTAAAATGCAGTATAAATACCCTCCTGGGGCTGTTAACAATTTGACCGTTGGAACCTCTTACTTATTTCACACTCCTTCTTAGGAGAGTATATGTGACTTGTGTATGCTCCTCGGTGCATTAATAGCAGAAGATGGACTTGCCTGTAGGTGGGGCAGAGGGACTCCTGTAGAGTTCTAATCTCAGCCAAATGTAGACATTAGCATTGCTAGTAATGTTGAACATGAGTCAGGCAGCAGCAGACTATGAACTTAAACTAAAAGCTGGAGATCCATTTAATTGAGTTCTGATTTTTTTAGCCTTTGGAAAAACTTTTATATTAGAAGAAAATGCATTTGTCCCATATAATGAGTTCAAAACTTTTCAACCACAGGCCAAAAACACATCAGGTAAAAAAATTACCCTAGAATAACTGCAACTGATTCAAAAGCAAAAAGATGTGTGAGCCTAAGTATCGGAGAAGAACAACATGAGAAGATCAACATCATGGTCCACACCTTCCCTCCTCCATAGTATCAGCTTCTGCTGCAAGTATACTTCCTTCTTCTTGCTAAGGCAGTATTAATTAGAAGTTCCACAGGCAAATAGACTACAGTTAGAATGGAATGGAGTAGAATAATTTCAGATGACCTAGAATGATTGTCTAGTCCAATTGCCTGGCCACTTCAGGGCTGATCAAATGTTAAAGCATGCTGTTAGGGGTAAAGGGCATTGTCCAGAAGCCTCTTTAAATACTGACAAGCTTGGGGCACCAACAATCTCTCTGGGAAGACTGTCAGTGTTTCATCACCCTTTCAGTAAAGAAATGCTTCCATGAGTGGCTCTGGGGGTGAGGGGTTTCTTTCTGACTCATTTAGAGTTTAAAATGTAACATATATTATTTTGGGGAAAGAAGAGGAAAGAAAAGGTGATATCCAGAATCTATTTTCCTAACTTAGCACAGAAGTTCAACATGAGCTGGCAATAAGTGAGGGTGGCCCAGAAAGCCCAACTGTTTCCAGGGCTGGATCAAATGAAGTGTCACCAGCAGGTCAAGGGAGGTGATTCTCCCCCTCTGCTCTACTCTTGTGAGACCTCACCTGCAGTACTGCATCCAGATTTGGAGCACCCGATACAAAAAGGACACAATTGTTGGGGTGAGTCCAGAGGAGCACAGAGATGTTCAGAGGGATCAAGCACCCCTCCCGTGAGGGCAGACTGAGGTAGTTTGGTCTCTGGAGAAAAGCAGCTCCTGGGAGACCTTGTAGTACTTTTCAGTACCCTGAAGGGGCTACAGGAAAGCTGGAGACGGATGTTTTACGAGGGATTCTACTGATAGGACAAGGAGGAATGATTTCAAGCTAAAAGAGGAGATTTAGACTAGATATTAAGAAGAAATTCCTCCCTGTGAGGATGGTGAGACAATGGAACATGTTGCCAGGGGAGGTTTTGGCTGTTCCATCCCTGGAAGAGTTAAAGGCCATTCCCACATATCCTATCTCTGGATGCCAGGAAGAAGAGATCAACACCTTTGTCTTATGTTGCCCTCCTTTGGAAGCTGTAGTGAGCAATAAGGTCACACCTCAGCTTCTGTTTCTCCAAACTAGAAAAGCTTGACGATCTCAGCTGGTCCTCCTAAGGTGTTCCTTCCAGCCCTTTCACAAGCAATTCAGCCTGTGCTGCCTATCAGGAATACAGGACTCCCAGTTAGCTGTCTGTTTCTTTAAGAGACAAACACGTTACTTGATATTTCCTACTGAGACTATACAAATTATGATATGATAATAGCAGAGAGTGATAAATGTACTGGAAGATTTTGCAATGCAAAACTGAGAACTTATCTGGGGAAAAATATCTTCAAGGTTTTCTGTGTAGGCATCCCGTACTTCACAGCGCTCTGCTTCAGTAATTTAAAAAGCTGTTGCAAAGGGCTGTAACACAGTTAAGCAGTTAAGTTATTTCCATTTTTTTCTTGGTTGTTGCTTGCTTCAACAGACAGTTGTCGGATTGTGATGCATACTGGCCTGGCAAAAAACCCCACAGCTAAGCACTCAGTAATGTATAGCAACCCTTGACTTCCCAGGTAACACTGCCCAGATGAAACTAAAGATGTTTTTTCCCATTGCAAAATGAGAAGGATAAATTGCATTGCTGTATGTCCTTGTGTTCTGCTTAAAAATGACTACAAGGACACATTCAGAAGTAGGTTTCTTTCTTTAAAGGTGTATAGAACCATTTTTCAAGTCTTCTGTGTTCCTCAGTTAGCCCAGGTTTATTAGAACCAATTTTAATATCTCCCATGTTTGTGAATTAGCCCAGTTTTATCAATTGATACTTCCTATCAAAATCCCAACTGCGTCCTTAATTGTTCCATACAGGAAAATAAAAGAAATGCAAAAACCTACCAGAGCAGTATTTCTGCAGCATAAGCCAGACCTGTAGAGCAGTATCCCTATCCACTAGGATGTGCTGTCGGCCTACAATTGAAGTTAAGAACTGAAGTTTCTATATTGTCAAGAGTGATGTAAACGTAACATGTTGGTATTATCTGGAGACTTTGCAGAACAAAATGCAAGCTTTTTTAAGGAAAGGAATGGAGTATTTGAATGGCAGGAAGATTTTCCAGTTGAGCAAATACCCACAGCAGGCAGACTTGAAGTGAGAGCTTACTAAAGCAGCGTCACAGCCTTGACCATACTAAATTTATTGAATATCTAATACCAGATTTTATTGCTGGCACACCATGTGGATAACATACTTGCAGAGCATCTTTATACAAAAAATTGTGTTCTATAGCAAAATACTTGTGTTCTTGGCCTTGTCTGGAGAACTGCTCAGTGGAAAAGGACCTGGGGGAGCTACCAGTGGCTGAACTTGAGCCAGCAGTGTGCTGGGGGCCAAGAATGCCAAAAATATCCTGGTCTGCATCAGAAATAGTGTGGCCAGCAGGGCTAAAGGGGTTATTATTCCCCTGGACTGGGTACTGGTGAGGCATCTTGTGTACTGGGGCAGTTTTGGACACCTTAATACAAGAAGGACACTGAGATGCTTGAGTGAGTCCAGTGAAGGACAACAAAGCTGGTGAAGGGCCTGGAGGTCAGGTCTGATGAGTGGATGAGGGAGCTGGGGATGTTTAGCCTGGAGAAAAAGAGGCTGAGGGGAGGTGCTGGAGTGAGTGCAGAGGAGGGCCACAAAGCTGGTGAAGGGGCTGGAGAATAAATCTTAGGAGATATTGAAACTGTTTGGGCTGTTTAATTTGAGGAAGAGGAGGCTAAGGGAAGACCTCATTGCTCTCTAGAATTATCTGAAAGGACATGGTAGAGATGTTGGTGCTGGTCTCTTCTCAAGGGAAATAAGTGACAGAACCAGAGGGAAGGGCTTCAAGCTTCAACAGGGTAGGTTTAGACTAGACATCAGGAAAAAATTCATAACAGAGACGGTGGTCAGGCACTGGAAGGGGCTGTCCTGGGTGGTGATTGAGTTGCCATCCCTGGATGTCTTTAAAAGTCATTTAGATGTAGTGTTGGGGGATATGGTTTAGAGGTGAACTTGTAGAGTAGGGTTGATGGTTGGACTCGATCATCCCAATGGTCTTTTCCAACCTGAATGATTCTATGAGATCCTGTTGCTCTTTACCAGAAAGGAGGCTGTAGACATGTGGGGTTGGTCTCTTCTCCCAACTCACTAGTGATAGGACGGCCTCAAGCTGTGCCAGTGGAGGATTAGATCCCCTGAAGAATTTCTTCCCTGACACAGTGGTCAGGGATTGGAACAGGATGCTCAGGGTGGTGGTGGAGTGGGTGTTCCTAAGGTGTTCAGAGAACACCTTGATGTTGCACTAGGGAACATGGTTTGGTGGGTTTGGTTTGACAGCTGAACTTGCTGATCTTAGAGGTCTTTTCCACCCTTAATGATTCCATAATCCTATGATTCTGTTGCTTGTTGTAAATGTGAACATGTATCAAACAATGCACAAGTAAGAACTGTGGATTTAAATTGATAGACTGCCTTTCTGATTCCCAAACAATGTAAATTTATCAAGATGTAGAATTCAGAAAATTGCTCACAATGGAAACATCTGAAGCATGGTCCAGGTTTGCCATTTGTCATCTTAGTAATGCTGAGAGGTTTTGTTGGGTTTCTTACTTTAGCCTAGGAATTGCTTCATATGTTAGTATTTTCCAGCACTTGCCACTTTATACCGGCTGACAAACTCTTTCATATTGTGCTTGTGGAAAGTAATTCGCTAAGCCATGTAAGGGAACTTACAGAAGGATCTGTTTTAGCTGCTCAAACCAAGAATATGATGTGAAGAAGTTGGTAGCTGCCAATTCTTCCAAGTTGGTAACTTATACAGAAAACAGAGATATATTCAGTCTTGGATAAGTACAAAAACAGTTGTAGGAGCTGGGACTAGAAGCTAGGACAGGATGCTCGTCAGTGAGTGTCTGCTTATATTAGTCTGCTCCCTCTACTACACGATGACTTTTGTGGGTGCATCAAATGCAAATACTTTCTTTCCCACACAATATAAACACTCTAAGCTCTGAATTCAGTTACGCAGGCCAAGAAGATGAAAATCAGATTGTGTGACTCATAGGAGTGCAGTGCTTTGTCTTTTTCTAGATTTGTCCTGTGTTCAGCAACAGGGATCTGTCAGATACGACAGAACAAACAGAATCTCTTTCCACTTCTCTCTTGCCTTGTCCCTTTATTTTTCACTGTGCTTGTAATCAGCTCTTAAAATAACCAGATAGAGATCAGGCTTAGGCTGTTTCTTTTCTTCAGAAGTCAAAGGGAAAAATACTTGTGATAGTAATGAAATTAGAATTGGGCTCCAGGTATTAATGGAAGCAGAAATTTTTTGAGACATTTCCTGTTTAGTGTCTGTTGTACCTAAAAGTGATGCATTTCTGCTATGATTTGCCAAAACTGCTGTTTCTGTCAAGCCAACACGTCTTTCAGTACTTTAAAACAAATTACAAAGAATTTTATAATGATTTAAAGTCAATATGCCCTGAGATGCAGTCTGTTAAGTGACTGAAAAAGAGAAAAATAAAAGTAAATAGGCCTTTTTTTTTTTTTTTTTTTTAGAATACATGCATGATTTTGCTTTTATCCTTGGCATGGATATGTTTAGCTAAAACATTTGTAACAGCCTGTGCATATGTCTAGGCAGTGACAGTTGAACAGAACTGTCAATACAAAGTTTCAACTTTGTGGTTGGTACAAAGAAACATGAGGAGCTGTGAAGATGAAACTAGGCTTTGATCCCTGCCAATATGTAAACAGTAGTATGACTGGAAGAGTCTTCACACTAAATGCATTTCTGCCTATCTACAAATGGATATAGCTATTAGTGGAAAACAAACACAAAGATGTTCATACACATAAACATGAAAAATCATAAACCCAAAATCTTCACAACCAGCACTGTTGTTTAAAGACGTTAAATGTTTTATGGGTGCTTGCTTTGGTGCTGCAGATTAGAATAATCTATGAAACAGACTGAAACCCCCTGAACTGGGCCTCTGCTAAAAAAAAAGTCAGCTTTTCCATAATTCAAAGTGGCTTTTTAGGCCTCTTGAGTCTTTCTGGCACATCATTCTCAGACCCTTATGGACTGGGATGCTGCCAAACAGCTTTTTTCCCACAGAACTTTAATAAACATTGAGTGCTGGACAGAAGAGTAGTGCAATTCCCAAAGAGATTTCACTACAGGATTCCAAAATACCTACAATATAGAAACAAGCCTCTGAATGAACCCGGCTATAATTTCCTTAGTTTTCTTGCAAATACATGAAATTCAGTTCTGTGTCTTACAATCCTTTAGCATTTTGCTTTTCTCTGTTTAAGAAATAGGTTTTTTCTGTCATTGTTAATAGTTTTCTAAACCAGATGTGCTTATTCTAGTGTACGTATAGAATGATTTTGCCAGATATCAAACCAGGCATGTATTTACTTATAACCACATAAAAATGTGGAAGGTCTGTCTCAGAGGAACTACTATAAGGGTTTAGATTTTTATGATTACTAATACAAATTCTCAAAGAGAGATTGCTTATACATACACAAATAGAGACGACCTCTGTGCTGAACAAGAACAGGTTAATTTTACATGGAGTTCTAAACTAACCTATTTTTATAGCACTAGTTTTTTTTATTGCAGCACTTACAAAAATACTTTGAAAGATCTCTCAAGAAATTGTCTTCTCTACACTGTAAACTATGTTACCAAAACTGAATGTGTTACATCTCAGTTGTATACTTTGAATTTTGAACGCAATTATTCTGTACATAATCATGCTACAGTCACATATTAAATCCTTACCTTGTGAATGAATACAGATACATTCAGTATTCATCCCAGACTGCATTTCTTTTCTTTCTTTTGCTACCTTATTTCAGTTGTAAGCAGTAACTGTTCACAGGTCTACTTCCATGATTCTACCCTCCCATTTTGAGCTGCTTCTGATTAACTTATTTAGATCTATTCCTTTCCTTTTTCACAACTTGATACCATTTATCTTGTGCTTATCTCCTCTATAGGGTTTAATCCATTTTATGATGTTATAAAATTAAATTTATTTACTTCCTTGTTTATCTTAAATCTTTCATCTTCTAAATCCTTTTCCTCTCTAAGGCTTATTGTCCTAAAACATTTTGCTGTGCTGGAGTTGTCAACAATACAGCAATGTATAGTCCCACAATGTGAAATTCCATACACGGTTACCTTAATTCACTTTAAGTTTCACCTGAAAGGCTTTTTCTGGATATTGTTTATATTGGTGAACATTGTTTATGTTGGTGACATCTCTCATGCAGCTCTACAAATAGAAGGAAATGTTCCAGATTGGTTCAGTTTGGTTTTTTTTCCTTCTGAGCATGTGATTTTGTGACAAGGAGCCCATTTATGTTAGATTCCTTTTTGAGGATAAATTCCCTAATTAGAATCCTGAAGATATTTGGGGTTCTGGACCCTTGTTTCTTTCCTCATTTAAAAAAATCATGTCTGCCAAAGCTACACTTTGATCTAGTTCTAAACAAATTAATTTGGGTAGGTGTAATGGTTAATTGCAGTAGTGCATTGTATCATTTGCTCAGCTGCTAATTCTGGTCTGTTTAGGCTGTGTAGTGATTTTATATATACTAGATCTAGATTAATTTGGCTGTATCTGTTTATGTCTGTAGCTTGCTTGATGGCTCTGGAACTTTTTGCAGCAAAAATAATAATCCACTGCAAATTAGAATTCAGAATCTTCTATACTGTTTCTTATTCCTAGCATAAAGTTTGTGTAAGACCTTTTGCTTCCTTATGTGAAATAGAAACATTAATCTTTTTATTAGCTGTGATTCTGGAGAGGCTTTGAGAGAAACACTGTGAAAAATTCCTAGAAAGCTCATATGAATTTCTTTGGAATACTTACGTAAACACCATTTTGACCAGTAAGTCAACTGGTTTGTTGGTTTGACCTGTAAGCTTTCCCTTCATTTAAATCACTTTCAGGCTGGTTTTGTTTATGATAAGCAACTTAAGCCTTTTTAATTATGGAGGAAACATTTCAACACAAATATTTAATTGTTTGTTTCCAGTTTTCTATAATCACCTGCCCTCCAACTGTGAAGTTTTAAACTACTTGATCTGCAGGAACTGCTGTAACAATTCAAGGTGTGTTGGAGCTTCTGTTATAGGCCAGTAATAGCTAAGACCACCTTGGAATCTTGATGACATTAACACAAGAATTTGCAGAAGCAGTCAAGGGTTCAACTTAAGGAGAAAGGATCTCATTGAGATGGGCATGATAATAAGAGGTGCCAAGGACAAACAGTAAGCACAAAGCCATAAAAACAGGAATTCAATACACAACTGCCAATGTCCCTAGCTTCTATATTAGACTACTCAGGGGAAGTTGCAGAATTCAAAGGGTTCTGTAGTTTGTGTAATGAAAAATAGTTAACACTGACAAATTCTTCCAGATCACTACTCATCACCAAACTTCTAGTATTAAACATGATAAAGTTTCATTCTTAATGTTTTAAAAGATTGTTACATAACTGATGTTGCCATGGGCTTGCAGGAAATAGTTTTGGAAAAAATTATCAGAGTATTTATACAACACAAGGTTGAAGCAGCATTTGGCATAGGCTTTCAGCTCCCTGGTGAGCTCAAAGTTGTTCCTGAATTGCATTGTTTGCTTTGGTTGGTCAACCCTTTCCATTTTCTGTCTTAGCATCCAATGTAACAAATCTTTGCTGATGACACATTTGGAACTGTTACCCAGTTCTAGGCACACCATGGCACTTTGGGTTACAGAGTAGGGGGGATGTGATCTTACTTGAACTAAAATACAAACACTATACTAAATTAATTACCTGTACTCAGAATTTGAGACTCAACAGGGAGAAAATTAACCAGTTACCAATAAATTGAGAATTGTGTGGCATTCTTATTTTCAATTCAAGGGAAGGATTATTGAAATTTTCTAGCAGATTAACTTAAAAGTAACCTACAATTACCAAGTAGACCTTGATAGGAAGTATGTCAGGTTGGCACAGCTATAGAGTACTGCTTTTTGTAACATCTAATTCTTTTTCATGTAATACACTTTGCATGTTACTTTACTTTATTTGCATACAGAAAAACATTTATTAAATCATATACCCACAGAAAGGAATGGCAAAGTGGGAGTAACTGTACGTGATGGTTCTCATGCAATGTTTAGTTAGTGAAAACTGTGTTTTCCCAAAGCCTAGAAAGCACATCCGTACAACAGCTAAATACGTAACCAGCTACAGATTACATTTTCTGAAAGGAGGCAGATCCCAGAGGTCTATATATTGGGAGATTTGTAAAGATTTTCAGTTTGACTCAACAGGGTAAATCCCCACAGACATACTTTTGTATGTATCAACTTATTCAGGAATACAGCATACTGCATCCCCCATAGTAATACATATTGATCCTGAGATTCCTCTGACATAGGCTTGCTGTATTTCTGAAATATATGTGTTCATGCTAGAATATGTCTATATTGATTTCAGGGTAGATCAGAACTGTTTCAGTGAAACTGATTTGTATAGTTGTGGTGGATATGTCATGGGTATGTCCTGTTAGGGTATTCCAGCCAACTGTACATGTCCAGTATCTGCCCAAACAGTAAGACACATGCAGTAAGTGCACTGACATAGACTGTTTTATCGATATCTGTATGATAACTTGTATACAAGTAAGGGTTACAATTACATGGAGGTCAGGACCAGGACAATGCTCTTGATTTTTCAAATATAAGGATTCTTAGTGAGAATTGTTCGCTGCAAGTAGACAGTCTTCCTGTTCTTCTGTTCTGGCCATCAGTCTTTGTTAGTGGAGTGGTATGAGAGGTTGTAGTCTCCTTCTCTGGAGACACTCAAACCCTGCCTGAGCAATGTGCTTTAGGCAGTCCTGCTTTGATGGGAGTTTGGACTTTAGGATCTCCTGAGGTTCCTTCCAACTCTAATGGTTCTGTGAGAACCCAGTTATCTGACTTCTTTTATTAATTTGATTTCATGGGAGGAAAAGTGTGCAGAATTTTTTTTCACCACCTGAGCATATGAAATGGTAATTTTGCAGTAATCCATGCAAGCCCCACAGAAATCTTTCACTACTTTTCTGCTTATCTGTAATAGGCTTAGTCATATGGCCATAGTTATCATACCAATGGGGCTTCATTATTCATTCTGATGGAAATCCAGTCCTATGGAAGTCTGCAGCAGGTTCAACATTTACTTCTGCAGATTGAGCGATTTATCCCAAGTTACTACTCAAAACTTGAAATTACTTTAACAGCTGGTTTTAACTTAGTTTGATGTAATACTTTCAGCTGGCAAACCATTCTTTTTCTTATTATTACAATCGGTATAGATTCATTCAATACTGTGTAAGCAAATTATAATCTAAGGTATGTAAAGCTAGACTATCTAAGTCTTAATGCCACAGGACAGTTGATTTAAACATAAGGAAAAGCTTTTTTACAGTGAGGGTAACAAAGCACTGGAGTAGGCTGTCCAGAGAGGTGGTGAAATATTCTCTGAAGACAATCAAAACCTGCCTGGAGGTGTTCCTGTGCAGTCTCCTTCAGGTGATCCTCCTCTGACAGGGGCGTTGGACTGGATGATCTCCAGAGGTCCCTTCCAACCCCTACCATCTTATGTTTCTGTGTGATTCTGTGATCTTTCTTTAACTGCTTCTTTATACTGCAGTTTTAGCCAATGATTTCTTTGCAGGTTAATGTTATGCCTTTATCCCAGTGGTATTTTCAACATAAGCTTCAACAAATATGAGTGTCCAGGACAAATTCTTGTATTTGTCATCAAGTGAATTGGCCCAACTTTAATTTACAACTGTGTTCCTATCTTCTATAGAATACTGAAAATTCAAAGAAATGTGGATTGCAATGAATGTACTCACTTTTTTCTATCTGTCAACAAGCACTTTCATGTGAGAACTTTTTTGTATTTGATTGCCCAGTGGGCTGTTCACATCTTTGGTTATCATAGTGTACAGTCATATGTGGTATGGTGTAGTGGGTCCTACTTTGGATCCCCATGTGTCCTACCTTGGGTTGTCATTATGTAGTGGGTCTACCTTGGAATCATTAATGTTGTGAGTTAGAGACCTTGACTGTATTTTAGTAAAGAACCTTTAGCTTAAGTGTCAGACACAATGGGAGGGTTTAACAAAACCACTTATGAATCTGCAGGCAGTGAAACAACTGATTCAATTTGGGCAAAAAAGGCAACAAGACATTTTAATTCATTCCCCCACCAAACAGAAAAACCCCATAGAAGACATGAGGTAGGGAGGTGGAAGCTTTTCAGACTTTTAAACCCCAAACTTTTCTGCAGAAAGCACACAAAAGTACAGACTCTGCTCAGCTTTTATAGCATAACATGAAATTCTCATAGTTAAATTACTTTTTTTCTGTTTTCTCTCTAAATGGGTGTCAATTCTTAAGTAAATGGAAGAAATAATGTTTTGTTTGCTTTGATTATTTTTTAAAATAGAAGTTCACTTCCTATGGAAGAACAACCACTGGCTAAAGTTCTGTGCAAGAAAATTCTCAGATATATAATTAATCATAAAAAGGAAACATTACTTGATTTGGAGATGTGCTTGGCATTGGAATTGCTGCAGTTCATTTGTGATACAATAAATTCAGAAGACACTGGATATTACAAAAATATTATCCAAAGGCTACTTCTCAGTGTGATGAAGCAATGTAGGCATCTCACAGAGTGTTAGGGATCGGAACAGACCTTGAAAGATCATCCAGTCCAACCCTCCTTGCCACAGCAGGATCCCCTAGATCCAGTCACACAAGAACATGGCCAGATGGGTTTTAAATGTCTCCAGAGAAGGAGACTCCACAACCCCCCTGGGCAGCCCCTTCCAGTGCTCTCTCACTATCACTGGGAATAAGTTCCTTCTCAGACTGATGTGGAACCTCCTCTGTTCCAGCTCACATCCACTGCCCCTTGTCCTATCACTGGGTGCCACTGAGCAGAGCCTGGCTGCATCCTCCTGACACCCGCTATTACCATTTTATCAACATTCAGGGGGTCACCCTCCAGTCTCCTTTTTTCCAAGCTAAAGAGACCCAGCACCCTCAGCCTTTCCTCATCAGAGAGAAGCTCCACTCCCTTCATCATCTTTGTGCCTCTGCACTGAACTCTCTCAAGCTACTCTGTGTTCTGCTGGAACTGAGTGGCCCAGAACTGGACACAATATTCCAGATGTGGTCTCCCCAAGGTAGAGTAGAGGGGGAAGAGAACCTCTCTCAATCTGCTCACCACCCCCCAGGATCCACCCCAGGATGCCGTAGTAGGCCTTCTTGGCCACCAGGGCTCATTGCTGGCTCCTGGCCATCCTGCTGGCCACCAGGACCCTCAAGGCTCTTTCTCCTGTGCTGCTACAGTTTCCTCAGGACTGTCTTTTCCAGGATAGAAATCACCCCACACCAGCAGCAAATAGTGTTTGATGGGCCAAGCTTCATCCCAAGGAGGTGATCTGGGAGAAGCTCCACTATTTCACACGCAGTGCTTGGATATTGCCTTCATAGCCTAAGAAGCAGCCCAGTCCTTGGTCATTCCGCCACAGCCTGAGCCATCCAGGGCAGCATTCGCTCCCCACACAACACAACTGGTGCTGGTGACTGGTTTGAGGGGAGACGAATTGTTTCATTCAGACTCCAGCAGAAGGTGCTTCACTCAGGGTTTCAATACCCCATTGTTTGCTGTTTCACTTACACAGCAGTGAGATCAGGATTGGGCTGAAGACTGACCCTCCAGCTGCTGCTGCCCAGCAGATCTGTCCTGACCCAACGAGCTCAATCCAACTGGCTCTTGCCTGGGCAGAGCTGTGCTCCCCGGTGCTGCAGGGGGCACACCCATCACCCCAGTAATGCATCTTGACCTGATCCACCTGGCTCTGACAAACCCCTTCTCATCCACAGTCCCAGGGCACAAGTCGATAAATTTGAAGTAGAGGAAGCTCAGAGACTGAGGAGTAGTGACCCCAAAAACCCTCTGCAGTGCTCTTAACTCTACACCAAAGCTTTTTCCCATGGGAAAATCACCCCAGATCAAGAGTTAAACCACTGCTCTGATGCCAGAGCTCTTCACCGCTGCTCCATGTGAGGTTTACTGTGCCCAGGGAAAGGTCCTGAGCTGAGCTAAGCACCGCTGGAGAACTTGAGCAGCGGAGGATCGCCCCGGGGCACAACTGGAGGGCTCTTCCTCTCCTCCTGGGGAGGGAGAAGAGACCGCCCACCCCCCGCCTCCAACCTCCTCAAGTTCAAGCAGTTATGCAGAGCCAGAAGGGCTCCTATGAGCCCCGTTCCTTGCAGTTCAAACCCCCTGTCCCGCTCCCTCAGTCGCTCCCCACAGCACTGCTGCTCCGGCCCCTTCCCCAGCTCCACTGCCCTTCTCTGGCCCCGCTCCAGCCCCTCCCTGTCCTCCTGGCACTGAGGGGCCCCACAACTGACCACAGGAGTCCAGCTGGGGCCTCCCCAGTGCCCCAAGTCCAAAGGGACGACCCCTGGTCTGCCCCGGCTGGCAAGAGCAAGACCCTCGGTTCCCTGGTCTGGCCCCTACCGCACAACCTCCCTCACTAATAACCAGACGAGAACTACCCCCGTGACAGCCCTCCCGGGCTTCCAGTCCCGCAGAAACAGTGAAAGAGGAGATCCAGTTAGGATCCCGCTTCCTGAGGGAAGAAGAAACCCAGACCGCAAGGCCACAGCCGGCTCTCCCACCCCGCGCCTGGCCCAGGCCGCCGCGAGAGGCCGGCGCGCGCCCCGAGCCCGCCCTGACCTGCAGCCGGGCCCGGCCCCGCCGCCTCCCCTCGGCGTTTCCGGAGTCCGTCTCGCTTTCCTCACGGTTATCTCAGAGGCTGAGAAGTCTGTTTGAGGTAATGTTTTAGAGAAACACTGTAGGGACTTGAAAGAACCTTGTATTGGCTAGTTACTTGTTCCTAATGCCCAGAATTTACGTGTATTTTCTACAGTGGAGCTCAAAAATTTATAGCCCTTACAGTGTTTTATTCGAGCTCATGTACCTGTGGACTTTCTCATTATCCTTGTAAGCATCTGCTCTTTTAATTACTATTTTAATTCTGGTTGAGTTAGCAAAAGTGATAGTGTTTCTTTTTTTCTGTGAAAAGGAAATAATGGTTTTTAAACTAGTAGTACTGAACTGTAGGAATTTGTCCCAGGAATACTATGTTCATTTTCTCTTCAACATTTGAGCCCAGAAGCTTGCGACTTTTTTGCTAGTGTAATGTAATTGTGCTTCTCTATTGGAATGCACTAGGTTGTGTTAACACAATGGAGATATTGGAAAGAAACTTATGTAGAGGCAATGCTAAAGAGGCCATCATGCAACAAATTTGGAAGGGAAAAATAAAAAACTTTAGACATAGATTTCAATAAACATGCAGTGTGGCTACAGGATGGCACAGTGGTGTCTAGTAATGATGGATTTCTAATCTTCCCCAATGTTTAAAATACCTAGCAGAATGCATGTTCTCTTGGGTGGCTTAGAAATGCTTCTCACTAATAGTTTTGATTCTTAGATTCAGTGGCTTGTAGTCTTGAGTCTTTCTACGCCAATCTGCTAAGAGAATGAAATCAAAGGCCTTATTCTGAGATGCACCAGGTGTTTCCAAATCATGGATTTCAGAGCAGCTTGCAGGTGATCAGTTACTCTGAGAATCATAGGTAAAGTGTTGCTGAAGGATGGAATAAATCTTTTTCATATCAGTTGTAGCATTTGCTGTGTTGTGCTTTATTTTAATGATAAGCCAGTGCAGCTAGTGACACTGAAAAACTGACTCAAGCAACAGTTCATTTTGGAAGCAGTGGTGTCGGTGCAGGGAACTAGCTCCTTCTAGACGAGATACTAGAGCTCGATTGATTAAATCTTTCTTTAAAGAAATTGGAGATGACCTACTTTTTTTACTTCTTATCTTCCCTTCCCACACTTGGACTAATGATAAGCTGTTTTTCTTGTAGAGCCACATTTTAAACATGCCTGGTTTGGCTTGGGCTTTTCTTTGTGTGCAACTTGGGAATCGCTTCTGTTCTGTAAACTTTTTATGTGTCTTCTCTTGCTCTGATTTTGGAGGCAATTGCCTTTGTGTAGTCTTTGAAAGGGTGATAAGTGTAAATTAGGGATACTTCTCTGAGACAAGCCTCATAAAATTAATTGTCTGGAAGAAATTCTGCAAGGCAATGTTAGCACACAATTCAAGTATGTTTCCTCTAATGAAAACCCCTGCTTTGCCTCAGGGACATTTGAGCAGGAACCTGTTTGTACAAATGCAGTAGAATTTGAATTTGCACTGTGCCTTCTCACAAACTAAAACCCGTAAGACTTCAGAGAATCAAATGATATAGTAACAAGATTGTGGTAAGTAAGTGATGAGTGAGAAACAGTGAAAAAGACAGTAATTCCACAAGTACTGGAATGTAATAAATTCTGATTTCCAAGAAGTTCTGTGTTGTGGCTTGTTTCTCAGGTATCTTTCAAGTTGCAAGCTCTAATCAAAGTTTTTTCTGCATATATAGTGCTCACAGTATCTCTCTATTGTGTGAATCTGTTTGGTACATATAAGCTCGATTTCAGCAGTTTTCTGTGCAGAGCAATAGCAGGATCTTGTTCTTCTACTCATCCTGCAATTTTTGTTTAATTGTCTGAAACTTCATAATAAAGTTACAGAAAGTCAGCTGCATCAAAAGTGTGTCCATCACGTCAAGGGAAGTGATTTGGCTCCTTTGCTCTTCTAATACTTAAAATCATAGAGTGTTCAAGGCTGGAAGGGACTTCTAGAGGTCATCTAGTCCAACCTTCCTGCACAGGGACAACTCTACTTAAGTCAGGCTGCTCAGAGCCTCATCAAGCCTGACTTTAAATGACTCCAGGGATGGGGCCCTCACCATGGGCAGCCCATTCCAGCAATCAACCACTCTCACGCTGAAGAACTTTTTTCTAATATCCAGCCTAAACATATCCTTTCCCATCTTGAACCCATTGTTCTTTGTTCTATCCATACAAACCCTCTTGAAAAGACCTTCCCCTGCCTTCACGTAGGCCCCACTCAGGTTCTGGAAGGTCAGAAGAAGACCTTGAATACCACTATGTTCAGCTCTGGAGCCACCAGTACACATGGACCTGCTAGAGAGGGTCCAGAGGAGGGCTGCAAAGGTGGTCAGAGGGCTGGAGCACCTATCCTATGAAGACAGGCAGAGGGAGTTATGGTGGTTGAGCCTGGAGAAGGTCTTGGGGAGACCTTATTGTGGTCTTCCAGTACCTGAAGGGGGCCTACAAGAATGCTGGGGAGGAGTGTTTTGCAAGGTCTTCTAGGGATAGGACAAGCTTCAAAATGAAAGAAGGAATATTTAGATAGAAGGAGTTTGTCACTATGAGGGTGGTGAGACAGTGGAACATGCTGCAATGGGAAGTTGTGGCTGCTCCATGCCTGGAAGTGTTCAGGGCCAGATTGGATGGGGGCTTGAGCAACCTGGTGTAGTGAGAAGTGTCCCTGCTCGTGGCAGGGGCATTAGAACTAGAGAATCTCTGAGGTCCTTTCCAACCCAAACCATTCTGTGATTCCAACTCTCTTCTGTAACACTTACTGAAATTGGGTAGGGACTTCATACTTGTTTTTGAAAGATGGACAGGTAACACACCTGAAATAATTGTATTTAAAGCAAAATTGCTCAGACACAAGTGTTGCATAAGGACCAAGCTAACAATTCTACCAGGTGAGATTTACACACCTTCTCCCAAAGCACAGGAGCTGGATTAGCCAGGTCGGAAGCACATAATTTCTTACGCACATAAATACAAACACAAATGTAAGTGAAAATCTAGGTATGCTGTATCTTTGAAGCAAACAAGTATGAAACACACCAAAAAGGACAAGTTTTGTGAGATAGTTGGAAAAAAATGCATCTTAAAAAACAAGGGAAATGACTGGATTCTAATATTAAACTCTCAAAGTGAAGCTGAGATGTGAGACTACATGTAAGAAGAAATAGTCAATGAGAATTAACATTGGCTGGATTGAAAAGAGCTGGGAATTGGAAAGTCCACAAGAAAGACGATTGTAATAGTTATAAGGACTTCACATATGATGAACAGAGGTTACAAAAAGAATAAGAAATCAGTTTGAAACTTGTCTGCTGCAGATTGGTGCAGACACAAACAAAATGATAAAATAAGAGGAGGATGGCGGGATACTTGCTGTGGAAAGTTATTCTGATGTAAAAGAAAGTAGCTGTAGAAGACTACTCCTTTTGTGCACCAGCAGAGGAAAATCCTCTCCAAGCCTACATTGGTTTTGATGTACAAACAAAAATGCCAACACACCTTTTTTTTCAGAATTTGGTAGGAAAAGGAAAAGTTAAATATTGTTGAATTTCAGAACTGTGTAAGAGTTTTGTTGGTACTTTTTGGAAAGTAACTTCTTTAGAATGGCTGGTAGATACAGTACAAGGAGGAATGTTTACCAGTATCAGTTGGAATAGTAGGAAAGAATTTTTAAAAGTAAGTAACTCTAAGTTTTACAGAAACTGTTGCCTGTTCATCATAATTGCAAATCATAACACCTTTTGTCCTTACAATTGGTATATGACCAGGAGTAACAGCCACTAGCAAACATGTAAAAGTATGCATAGCAAAAAAAGGGCCTGAGACCTCACTTGTTACTGTTACTTAGGCTTTGTCTGTCCTTCCACTGGCTGAAGGAGAGTCAGGATCACAAATTAGTCTTTGAGGGCTTTGATCCAAAAACCATTCTAAAGCACCTTTCACCTCTGTTAGATACTTTACTTGCTTTTTTTCTTTAGTTAAAATGTTTTGTATTTTCTAATGCTGCCACTAAGTTCAGTCAGCACTTTGGTGATTAGATGGGTTTTTTTTTCCATCTAGGCTGAACATGTGTGCACAAGCACATAATAGAGCCAACCACTGGTCTGATAGCAATCAATGTTGGAAGTGTTAATGCTGCAAGGAGAACTGTTTTCCTGATTTGTAGTTCATATCCATGGTGGTAAAGCCTAAAAGCGATCTGTTTCAGGGTCTGAAACGTCTGCAGATAGATGGAGATGTTTTTGCAGAAGTTGAGTCTAAAGATTTTGTTCTGGATTGTCACTATTGCTCACTGTCCTTTGGAGATGGGTAAAAAAGATTCTCTGAACAATCAGGTTATTGATTTGCTTGTATAGTATGAATTTTTTCATTCATCTGACTGACAGATCAATAACAGAAGAGGGGGATGTGCACAAAGTATTTTCCTCCCTTGAAGTAAAGAATTTACAACTTAAATCCATTCCTCATAGCTGGCTTCTGTTTAACTTTGTCATCTATTCAAGACATTCTGTCAAAGGAGCAGTGAAGGTGTCAGGATGTGGAGACTCAGTAATTCAACCTCAAAAGCAGTGCTTCTCATTTAGAGCAACTAAAATGATCAGAGGGCTGGAGCACCTCCTCTCTGAGCACAGGCTGAGCAACTTGGGGTTCAGCGTGGAGGAGACTCCCAGACGACCTTCTAGCAGCTTTCCAATCTCTGAAGAGGGCTACAAGAAAGCTGGGGTGGGGCTTTTTACACAGGTGGATAGCTAGAGGATGAGGGGAAAATGTTCCAGACTTAAAGAGGGAAGATTGAGGTTGGACGTGAAGAACAAATTCTTTCCAGTGAGGGAACAGCTTGCCCTGGAAATGTTGAAGGCCAGGGGCTCTAAGCAACCTGATCTAGTGAAGGAGTCCCTGGCTGGAATTAGATAATCTTTAAGGTCCCTTCCAACCCTGGCCATTCTGTGATTCATCTGCTATGATTTTTCGTACAGTTTGAGGATGAAATGTTTTCCAAAAAATTCAGCCAAATTTCTTTCAATACTATGCTCTTAGACACTACTACAGAGCACTGTCAGCAGGCTGTATTTAGGTATAGAATGTGTGAACATGAATTTCTGTATATTTATACACACATATATGTCACAGAGACAGAAGCGCACAAATATATAAACCAGTTTAAAGATTCTTTTAATATACTTCAGAAGATTTGTGTGAATGTAAACATCTGGGAAACTTGTGCAGCAGAAGTCATTGTAGGCACTAGCATTTCAACCTAAATAGAAATATGCAGGAGTATGTCTTTCACTGCAGATGGAACGGATGTCTAAAAATTTGTAGAATTGTAATTACTGTTTCTTATCCTGGCACAACGGATGCTATAAATTTCTTAGCAGATTTGTGCAAGAGGCATATTATATTTGACACAATGCTATTTAATTCTGTTGCTTAATGAATGGCTACCTAGTAATATTTTTAATAGCCAAACAACGAATCTGTTACCATGTAACCATAATGGATTGACAAAATAAGTGAAGAACAGTTTACACAGATGCAAGCAATATTTTCTATATATCATTCGTAGCATTTGTATGGTAAACAACACTAAAAAACTATCAAACCCCATAAAAATCTTTGGATGTTATGAGAGTAAGACAAAGAACTCTGTAAGCATAAGGCACAGAATATCCTTGTGCACGTCTCACTGTCATGATTTCCACAGTTCTGCATTCACTACAACTTCGTGTTCACAATGTGAAAGTCATGCTGTTAATAGTTCCTGTAGTAACAACCATATTCTCATATTCTCAGAACTTTTTGGACAGCTTAAATAATGCTTCACACTGTTTCACTGACCATCGTTTCAACTTAGGTTTAATGCAGCTATAGTCTAAATAGATAAATAGGTTCATATAGTTTTAAGAATTGACAGGTTAATCAAAAACACATTGTAAGCTTCCCCTCTGTGGGCATTGGGCATCTTTCTGTTTTGCAGATATAGAACATGTTTATCTTCTGCAGAACATTAGAATAAATAACACAGTATAGTACTGTATTATTAATACCTCTTATTTTGGTATTAATCTGTGCTTAAGTGCCAAATGTTGATACTACTTTAAAATGGTCTCTTCCTATTTTTGAGTACTGAAGTGCTACAAGTGTGAACTGCCCAGTTAATATCCTGACCCCTTGTAACATAAGTAAATAAAACACTAGTGTGGACCAAAACATTTTCCAACATAAAACTGAAAAACAACAACGACATGCAAAACATAATGGTGCATGGAATATATCCACCACACAAAAGTTAGAAGACAAATGGGTAGATAGAAAATCAGAGAGATCCCACTTTTATATCTTCTGAAAAATTCTGGAGTGATTAATACTAGATGCCAGTCAGGTAAAAATTGTGTTATTACCAGTCACTGGACAGTTCCTGCTTGGTTCAGAAGAGCAAACCACCTATGTAGTTCAAGTCATGTTTTTGGTGTCATAATCTCATCAGTTTCTTTTTTAAAGTTAGTTACCATCCAGTGCATCTCGGTTCACAGTCAGACCATCTATTCAGTCACCTCTAGGTACAAGGGTGCTCATCTGAATTGATTGGGGAACAGTCACTGGGCTTCCTGTTGAAATAGCTTCTTTGTAACGTCTTACTTCTTGATTCTGAAATGGTATCAGAGTCCTTAGTTTTCAGTTTATGCTGTCTTTATGGCTGCTTCGATCTGTATTGTGATTGTTTAGTTCTTGATTTTTCCACTGAATGCTTGTTCCATTCATGGGCACTGAAGTCACCAGACTCTTAGATTGGGAGCAGCAACAGCAAAGACATGACTGGAAATAAATAAATAAAATAAGGTTAACATGACTCTATCACCTCTATGTAGATTGTCAAACATTTTCTTTTTTTTCAGAAATGAGACAGTTCTAGCTGAAAGGGGTGACAGCTGCATTCTGGTACATTGTTTTAGCCAAGGATGCAAACAATTCTTACGATTAAACATCAAAAGCAAAGCAAATTAGGCCTGACCTGTGTCTCTCATTTAAGAAAAACTTTCATAGTACCGAATGGGAAATTTGCTTGACTGGGTTGGTTCTTCTTTCCTTCATCATAACTGCACTTCAAACTTAGGGATCAGTGTGCTATTTAGCGTGTAAGGAAAAAGAAGAAAATTTCCCAGCCTATGACTTAGGTCTCTTCTCACATCTTCGAAGACAAAGCTGTGAAAGAGACTCAAAGATGTGAGGGAAAAGGGGCAGTGCATGTACTGAAGTGTATCCATTTTCACAGTTAAGTGTAGATGGCCAAATTCCCAGGTTCTACACAGGCTGTTTTGTTCAATTGTCTCTTCTAACAGGAGCAGAAAAGATTTTTCAGCTATCCTCCCCTCCTTTCACAAAAGGAAATCTCTAGGGGAAAGAGTTAAGGGCTCAGAGAAGTCATGAAAATGACAGCAATAGACCCATGACTTCTATGAACTCAGTGTGAAGTGAGGGTGACAGAAGCGTAAAGCCAGACTTCAGATCTGTCCTAGCTATCTGTGTGTAGGTATAAAAAATAGCAACAGAGATAGGAAGATGAAATCAAACACAAAATGAAAAGATTGCCTGAATCAGTGACCTTGACACTAGAAGGGTAACCTTGAATGAGAAGCTGGGAAGGATTAAATAATAGCTAAAGAGTTAGAGTTATTGTATGGTAATTTTACTTGGAAGAAAAAATGTGAAGAGTGAAAAATGGACTAATGATATGAGCCAGCCTGGTAATATCCACTGTTATTTCTGTCTTTAACCTGAGAACAAGCTCAGGCATTTTATGATCACCACAGTTCCTGGATGAGATAAAGGACCATGGAAAGCAAAGCTGACTTCATAGAATCACAGAATGGTAGGGGTTGGAAGGGACCTCTGGAGATTATCTTGTCCAACTCCACTGTCAGAGCAGGATCATCTGGAGGAGACTGGTCAGGAACAACTTCAGGCAGGTTTTCGATGTCTCCAGAGAACAACTCTTTTTTTCAATGTCTCCAACTTCTCTGAGCAGCCTGTTCCAGTACTCTATTGCCCTCACTGTAAAAATGTGTTTCCTTATGTCTGAATTGAATCTTCTATGTTCTAATTTGTGCCCATTCCCCCCTTGTCCTATTGCTTGCTGGTCACCACCATCCTGACAACTGTCCTTTAGAAACTTACACGCATTTGAGATGTCCCCTCAGTCTCCTCTTCTCCAGGCTTAACAGCCCCAGCTCTCTCAGCGTCTCATCATAAGGAAGACACTCCAGTTTCTCCATCATTTTAGTGGCTGTGCACTACAGTAGATCAACTACTGTTTGTAGATCAAACTACAGTTTGGTGTCTACTACAGTAGATCCCTGATCTTCTCAAACTGGAGAACCCAGAACTGGATGCAGTATTCCAGATGTAGACTAATCAGGGCTGGGTGGACTGGGAGGAGAACCTCCAGCACCCCCAGGTCCTTTTTCCACAGAGCTGCTCTCCACAGACCTGTTCCAAACCTGTACTGGTACATGGTGTTGTTCCTTCCCAGGTGCAGGACCTACACTTACCCTTGTTGAACTTCGTCAAGTTTCTCTGTATCCAAATCTCCAACCCTGTCCAGGCTGTACTGGACGGCAGTGCAGCCGTCTGGTGTATCAACCACTCCTCCCAGCTTTGTGTCATCAGCATATGTGCTGAGAGTACACTCTGTCTCCTCATCCAGGTTGCGGATGAATATATTGAATAGGACCCATGAGAAACACCAAGGCCTCCAGCTTGACTCTGCCCTGCTGACCACAAGTCTGAGTTCTATCCTTTAACTGGTTCCCCATCCATCTCACTATCTAGTGATCACTCTATCTTTCTTAAGTTTGTCTGTGAGGATGTCATGGGAGACAGTGCCAAAAGCCTTGCTGAAGTCAAGGCAGACACATCTAGTCCCTCCCCTCATCTGTACTAATGAGTTACATCTTCATAAAAGGTTATCAGGTTAGTGAAGCAGAACTTTCCCTTCAAGAATTCATTTTGACTACTCCTGATAATCCTCCCTTCCTTGAGGTGCATTGAGATGATAGCAAGAACATGCTGTTCCATCACCTATACAGAGATGTAGGTGAGGCTTTCCAGTTTGTAGTTACCCAGGTTCTTCTTCTTGCCCTTCTTGAAGACTGCAGTGACACTGGCTTTTCTCAGGCACCTTTCCTGTTTTCCATGGTTTGTCAAGAGAGTGGCCTAGCAATAACCTCTGCCAGCTACCCAGTGCTCATGAGCGTATCCTGTCATGAGTCATCGACTTGTGGATGTCCAAGGTTTCTTAGTTTTTCTTTAACCCAATCCTCTTCAACCAAGGTGAAGTCTTCCATCCTCCTGACTTCCTTTGTGGTCTCAAAAGACTGAGACTCCTGAGAACTGGTCTTAGCACCAAAGACAGAGGCAAAGAAGGCCTTAAATATCTCTGCCTTCTCTGTATCCTCTGTAACCCGCTTCATTCAGCAGTGGGCCCACTAGTCTTGCTCTAGTTTTCCTTAAACTAAACTTCCTTCTTATGTGAAAATACTCCCTTACAAGAGGTTGTAAATGTAAACAGGCTACAGACAAACAGGTATTCTGTATTCTATCAATTTAGTACTTTCTTTCAGCAGCTTATGTTGCACATTTCCATGTCATTACTTTTTTAACCACTATACTCATTTCCCTTCTTTCTGTATTGTGTTCATCAGTGAATGGATACTTAAGCATCATAACGAGATTATTTTAGCCTTAAAATACATTTTCATGTGTAGGAACTGGAAAAATGCAGGTAACGTACATTTAGTTGCCAAGATTAACCCAGGTGGCTGCCTTTATATTCAAGCATGATAAGTTGAGTCGTTAATGGGATTGTTTAACTGCAGGCAGCTTGGTCTGCTATGTATGTGTGTATTCTATTTCATGGGCATGTCACATGCAGATAAAGAGCACTCCCAAGAGTCACACTAGTGTGTCTATCTCAGTTTACACGTTTACATATCAGGACTATGTCAACTCATTTACTGGTTTAGCATTTCGATGAAGTGGGTAGTTCCACTCTCAGTTTGGTATGTGTACTATGTAAGCTGCTAGCTAGTAAAGTAGACAATTTATACCATTTCATTCCTTTGCATGACTCTTCTCCCAGATGCTAAAAATAGATAATAACTAAGTGGTTTCATAAAGTTCATTACCTGAACATAACATCTTATCAAGAAAATCTTACCTGGAAACAGTTTTTAAACTTCTTGCTCACAAAATACAGAGCTATTGGGTTTATACAGGAGTTCATGGTTGCCAGGTTGATGCTGATATAATCCAATGGTAGCAAGAAACTAAGAAAAAAAAAAAAGGAAGCAAAATATTTAAGTTGTTCATAAACTCTAGAAGCAATAGTACTTTCTGTGGTTACAGTATATTCTGTCATAGAAATGAAGTTTCTTCCCCAACTCCCTCAGGCTAATCTTACACTGTGCCAGGTGTATCATAACCTGGCTCACAGAAGACCACAAAAAGCAAAAGAAAAGTGATAGCAATGGTGACAGACAGCATTTATTGAAATGATGCTACCCCATTAAAACTGAATTCCTTGAAAATATTAATAAAATATTGAACAGCTTAAGTCATAAAAACACTGTGTTTGCTCTTCTAACATCATAGTTGCAGGCACGATGGCATTTCTCACATAAATTCCAAGTGTGCAGCATTGTATTTTTCTGTATAAACAATCAATCGACATAGAAATGAAGTACCTGAGCAGTTCACATCTGCCGGGGTCTCTTTCGTTGTATACCATTTTCTTCAAAATTCGGCTCAAATGGAGAGGGAACCAGCAAAGAGCAAAAATCACTACTAAACAGAAAACTGTCTTTGCAACTTCTCGACGCTAGAAGAAGAAGCAGCAAAGATAATTATGACTGAATGCCTAACTCATTTTGGTAGTGTTTCTAGTGTAGGGATGTTGGCAGCAAAGTGATCTAGTTCAAGCACGCAAGGATACCCAAAGTGCAGCCGCTGGACTACCTGATGTATCTGAAGTGGTTTTTTTATAGAGTTTATCATGTTCTTGATTCTGGCCATCCTCAAAAGAACCTGCTCATCATTGAGGTGGGAGCTGCTGTCATTAACAGGACAGCATAGATGTTAGCCAGGGAAAATCCATTGCTGGTCTTTCCTGAACCTGATTACTTTCCCAATAATTAATTAATCCTACACACTAGGTTAGTTTTCTAGAGATCTCTCAGGTAAACATCTTTTTTTTTCAGAAATATGCATTATCTGTGAGGAAAATTTTTTGTGTATGAAGGGAAACTAGTATCACACTCGATAAAACACTTAGACCTAATGCTTGATGTGGGGCAATCCGTAAACCTAAGGCACTTAAACCAATTGCCAATTGAAGCTCTATTCAACCACGTACCTAGCCAGGATGTAAAACTCTCTTTGACACGTTATTTTATATTTAGTATGCATTTGTTACCTAAAGGGATATTGCACAATATATTCATTTTGCTATGCCAACCTTGTTGTGTGATATTGATGTTCTCAAGTAAATCGTTCCTCTGCAAACAACATTTTAGAAAAGCATGTATTAGAGCTTAATCTCATATTGCTTAGTCATGAAATAATTTCTATTTAATGGATAATAAATTAAAAACATTTACAAAAGTTCTAGTGGATTTTGGACAATGCATACCGGTGGCATTTGGTAGGTGTGGTTTTAATAAAGAGAAGCATGTGAGGGGGTAAGAATATATATCAGATAATCACAGAATCGTTAAGGTTGGAAAGACCTGCAAGATCATCAACTCCAACCATCAACCCAACCCCACCATGCCCACTAAACCCTATTCCCTAGGACCACATCTACATCTGTTTTTTGAACATCTCCAGGGACAGCAATTTCACCACTTCCCTGGACAGCCTGTTCCAATTCGTGACCACTCTGTCAGGGAAGAAGTTCTTCCTGATGTCCAAACTGGCACAACTTGAGGCCATTTCCTCTTGTTTTGCTGCTAGTGACTTGGGAGAAGAGACCAACCCCCACCTCTCTACAACCTCCTTTCAGGTAGCTGTAAAGAGCAATAAGGTCTTGCCTCAGCTTCCTTTTCTCCAGACTAAACAACCCCAGTTCCCTCAGCCACTCCTTGATACCACTTGTGAATCTCACGCTGTAATATAACAACAACAATAATTGCAAGGCTCTGTCATTAAAAAACCCTCAAGTTCAATGTGTGCTTACAGTGAGTCTGTCAGGCTTTGAATATGACTGTTATTGCTTATTATTATTGTAGCAGTTTTTATCTGAATGTAGAAAGGATAATGACTAGACATTGATGTGGACAAGCCTGTAGGGAAGGAACAAAGAAGGAAGGGCAAAAGACAATAGTTAAAAAGACAATTTCTGAATTGTGGCACTAAGTCATCCCTACCCTGTACCTACCCCTGTAGTTCTAAAGGCTGGAGTAGCTTGTTTTGTGGCCCTAGGGCAGCCTGTATTGCAGCCCCTGAGGCCTGAAGAGGGCAAAAACTGGAGGATCTGTATGAGGGGAGGATTTTCCAGTCTGCCTTGATCTAGAATGAAACAGCAGAGGAGGCACCTCTGAGAGAACTCAGTGCAATGCAGAGGGGACTGCTTTAAGGATTCACATCTGTGAATGTGGAATTTGGAAGACAAAGTGTTATTTGAGTGGCTGACACTAACTCAGGGGAAAAGCTACAGATTGTTTTAACAATTTCAGTTAGGAATTAAACATCAGACAGTACTGCAAAAAGAGCAAAGTGAGATCTGATAGTTCAGTGGGTGACTTTAGTCTATGATCATTTCTTTGTACTATTCTTTGTACTATTTCTTTGTTGCTCTTTTTAAAGCAGCTGTGGTAGTGGTATTGCAACAGTGCAATAACCCCTTCAAAAATCCACTCTGTTCTGAAGTGGCTTATTCTGCAAATGCTTTTCATTTCAAACCAAAGTTGCGTATCAGAGTGTGCCAAAAGTAGGGGGGATCCATGGAGTCGTATATTTCTGAATAAACAAACTTTTTTAGTAAGTCTTTGCAGTTAAATTTCAAAGTACTTAGCCAGAAGTAATTTGGGTTAAAGAGCAGAAGAGTGTGACTGTCTTGTACAAGGAAAGAAAGAAAATGGCTAAATGCAACTATTTATAAACATCAGTGTTTCAAATATTTACCTGCTTAAGGTGTTCACTGAGAGCAATTCTCAAGTTGCTGTTTCTTCTGTTTAACATTTCACAGGTCATTAGTGTATAGAAGATGGCCGTACACGCTAGTGGCATGCAGAAGTAGAAACCAAATAGCCACCAATCCTTAGCGTCTTTGTAAAACTGTACATGAGGTAAAGAAAAGAGAGTAAAGAAAAGAGAAGATGCATGCTAATGATTCAATGGAAAGTACAACAAAAAAGGTCTTGGAAAACATAACATAAAGATGTGCTTGTATCTGTCTACTGGTAAGCCCAACAAATTATGTGAAGTTTCTTACTACTGACCTATTTTGGACAAATGTTAAAAATTGGGACTTAGGCAGTGTAAACGCTTATTTTTCCTTACAGATAGCCTACCCTCTACTGTTGCTGCAATCTGTCTTGGGTTCAAATTCGGTTTCAGTTGTGTTTTCTGCACATCTTGTTTGCATTCATGGTAACTGGAATCCAGTTTCATGAAAAAGTCATGCCCAAGTTTCAACAGTATCAGTCTGAGATAACAAATCTTACTAAAAGCCTGTCTCAGGAAATGCCATGTGCCTCAACAGCTTCTCTCCTGATTCCAAAAATGGCAAATGCTAAATGTCTAGTGAGTTTAATCGCCTTTTGTTATCAGTGAAAAGATTGGTAATTGATTTGCTTATGTACCGGGCTGATAGGAGAGGCTTCAGAAGCCTTTGTCTGATACATGCGGAGCTTAGCATGGGCAGCTTCTAATGGAGTTACTTTTAACCCTTTGCCTTGCATTCATCCATCTGCCTTTTGTGACAAGACTTGAAGCACTTGATAAAGCAGTAGTACTTTACTGTAGTTTTAAGCGTTAGCATCAACTTACGCCATAGTTTAAGTTAATACATTAGTGGATTATGGGAAATACTACATTTGACAAAACATTTTAAATTACTTTTTCTGTAGGTTGTTACAGTTTCAGTCTTGAGGAAAATACTGTATGTAGATTTTTAGCTTTTATGCTCAGCCAGAAGTGTGCACTGAAATATGACATTTTAAATACTTCCTGTCTCTCTGTTATTAGTCACCAGGATGGATATGTGTAAAAGGGAACTTTCTTTCTCATACTCTTTCTCCTAGCTTGTTTATTCCTAGCGGATGTGCTCTTATAACATCAGTTCCCACACCAAATGTCAAAATACCAATAAATGAGGACATGAATCCTCTTTGAAAACGCTTTCAACATCTTGTTTGCATTTAAAACTGATCATTACCCAACTTTGAAAGATGAAAAAAGAAGGTTGCAATTAATAGAGCTGCATTTAATAATGTTATTTACAGCCCCTACACAGTCAGCCGCTTACAGAGCTGCCTAATTTAGAGTATGCTGCTGCTATCTAGGCCATAACCCCACCTCCCAGGACATTTTGAATTGTGTTGATTAGCTTGTTTCCTCCTCCTCATTAGCCTTATCCCTGCATAAGGTGGGGCTACAGGCTGCTGTATAGTTGTAGTCTCCTTGGTGGCAGAATTTCCCCCACTGGTAATGGAGCTCCTGCCAGCAGAAAGCAATATGCCTTATATTTGAATGGAAGTCTAATTCCCACTGTTTCTGCAGAGAACAGGATTACAAATACTTGGAGATTATTTTCTTTTCTGTGGCAAATTCCTCCCAGCTAGTCTAGAACCATGTTGGTTGAGTAGCACAACAAGATGTACTGTGTGGTTCCATGCTAAGTTTACGAGGAAAACGTCCTGTCCTATCAATCTACCAGCTTTTGTGAGCATTGCCTGTCAGTCAGGAAAACACACAGAGCTCTGTGTCACAACCCCGAAGTTATAAAACCTACACAAAAATGTCTGTGAATGATTAATTGTGGAATCTGAGTTTCACAAGGCTTACATCAAAGCACAACGCTGCCTTGATTTAAGAGAAGTAGACATTCTTTTGTTTGTCTTGAAATCCCACATGGAACTGGTTTTCTACAGGAAATGTGCATTTTAAACAAGTTTCCTAGTGCACTCAGCCTCTTGGGAATCATGATCTAGCATGAATCTTTTAAATCTTTAAGGATAGCTTTAAACACAAGTAAAGCTCCTATGAAAAAAAAAAAATTAATAGTAAATCTTTCCCAAAGTTCAGTAGTTGTATACTGTGCTGTTTGTGGCAGTAAATGCTAGTGTTCATGTGAAAATAGTATTTTAATTTTAAACCCCTGTTTGTACTTGCTTGCAGTGCATTGAAACCCAGCACTCCATTTTGATCAGCATACCCAACATTTACTCTCAGCTTGGATGTAAATACCAGCTTGTTTCCTTGAAAATCAAACTGACATGGGGAGGTTTGGAGCTTTTTAATTAGAGAGCCAAACAAGTAAAAGATATTAATTCCTGCTAATAAAGCAAACCAAGCCGTTTGCTTAGCACATTAAGAACAGAACAGTAATGACTAAGGCCAGCATGCCTGTGGAACACCTGAACTGTAGTGGTTTTGAGAAGGGGAAAGAGGAGACTATTATTTTTCTCAGAGAGAGAGAGGAAGTGAAAATTGTCCAGGCACATTTGTGGAGGAAAACAGCTATTATGAAAGGGAAGTTTGCTGCAGTGTGCATTGCATAAATAATATTTTCATAAATACAGTGTCTACAGTCATATAGTTTGTAGAGATTAGAAACAAAGATATAGTAAATATTGAGCAATTCCACTATATCTTCCTTACATTAATTTTTATTAGGGAATTCCTTTTGTCTTTGCTTGCAATTGTCTTTTGTTTTTTCTGCCAGTCCTGCAGTCAGTCTGTGTAACCCTACCAAAGTTGTGGATGTTCCTCTGAAGCATGCTAATCGTCCACACTTTTCTACGTTTCATAGTTCCATTTTGCCCTATCCTTTCCAATTCTAGCCCAAGCCACATTCTGATCCAATAAAAGGAGAAGTGCCAGACATTAAAAAAACCAAAACTTGTTCTCAATCATGTGGAATTCTAGTCTGGAAAAAAATGGAAAGTTTGCCTTGAAACGTAAGACCTTGCACTATTTGCTCTCTGTATTACTCCTGTTTTATATTAGTGGGTGGATGGTGACTGACACTTCTTTGTGTTCACATAAAAAGAAAGGATTAAGAAACCACTTGCCCATTTTCTCCATTTAAGACCAAGCAGAAAATCACTATTCCCTTATGCAATAAAAATCTATTAATTCTGTAGTGGCTACTCATCTGGCTTGTTTTGAAAAAGTTAAAATGGCTATTGGCAACTGTTAAGCTGCAGTAGCACAGAAGATATAGGCTATGAAATATTCCAAAGATGCTTGGTGTATATCAGGCACCTCTCTTGCTCTTGCAAATTTCTTTATTAAGAATCCTTCATGGTGGATCAATGAAAATATTGTAAAATCCCATTTAATATCTCTGGCTGCAAGTAGATACAGGTCATTGCAATGGACAGATCCTCTTTGCACCAATATACATTAGAATACATTTTACACTTTAATGGATGATTAAAGCCTATTATAATTCAGTATCTTAATTATCTAACCTATGTTCTGCAGATTCCAAAACTAGAAGAAAAGATGTTGCTTACCAACATAAAATTATTTGTAGGATTGAGCATACAGGTAACATAACCTTCATCCTTGTATCTGAATGGTACCACAGCAAAACCAATTGCTTCTGGAATAGCCAGTATGAAGGACAGAAGCCAGATGGATAAGATTTCAATAGCAGTGATCATAGGGATTCCAATTCCCTGAACTCGGCTCCAGGAGGCAACTGCTCTGTACCTGAAAGAGATAGGCATCAATATCAAGCCTTCAGTTTCTTCTTGAGATTCAAAGATCTTGGTTAGGTTTTATATATTAAGCACATTCCTCAAGCTGACATCATAGACTTGTATTGCTTTGTTTTGTTCTGCCTCTTCCAGGGGTTCTGCCACCTACCAAGTCAGCATCAAGGACACAGCATCAAGGGCTGTGCAGTAACTGTTCTGCCTAGGCACAGGGTTCACTGGAATTCTGCTATGTGAACTACAGTAGTGATTTCTAATTAAAGTAGGTCAGATCTGTGAAGACAGACTGGATCTTTCACTAGGTAAACTGATATAACACAAGAAAACTTCCAGGCATACAGGTCATGCTAATAAGGATGAACCAGCTATCTCCTTCAACCTCCTCAGCTGTCACAGCAGTGCTCTCTGAAAGTAAAATTGTCAGCTTCCAGGCAGTGAAATACAGTGGAAATAATCTTAATGATAGGAAAATGCATTTGTTCTCTTTACACTACTCAGTGTTAAAAACACTGAGTTTATATAGCAAATTCTGTATCTGCCTTAGACTACAACTGAGTGCTGTTTAGGAATCTCATGTATCTTCGACTTTCTGATGAGAAACTGAGACACATGGCTAAAAGGTCTGTACATGCCAAACCCAACGTATTTTCTCAGAAGGCAGGTTTCTCTGTAAGAAGTGAAATTATTGGAATCTGCTTTCCTGTGTTTGTGTCTCATAACTGTAATCTGGGCAAAAGGTGACAACCCTGAAGGAGTTTAATATACAGGCCATGCACTTCTCCCTTTTGGCTTTTCTGGCTTTACCAGCTTTATCCCTGGTGCTGGAGGATTCTTGTTACTGGGCTGCAGTCCTCAACCTCTCTGTCAACTCTGAGCAAAGGGTTTGAAAATCATTTGGAGAAGATGGATAGGCATGCAATGGAGAGTACAGACCTGTCCACAAACAAACTTTTCAGTAGCAGACTTAATTGTTGTCTAGCAGTAGCTGCAATAAAAGGCTTACTTAGTATTTCCAACAATTTAGCAAAGACAGTGCTATCTAAACACTATCGCAAGGACAAATTTTGTTAGTGATCTTGTAATAATCTGAAATGCACACTGGAGAGCTTTCTGGCATTAGTGTTGTCAGCGTTTCTGAACTACTTATTTTACTTCCCCAAAATAATAACCTTCTGCATGGATATATGGTGGAGGAGATAGAGGCCCATTCCTGGAGACATTCAAGGTCAGGTTTGCTGGGGCTCTGGGCAATCTGTTCTAACTACAGATGGTCCTGCTTGTTGTAGGAGGTTTGGACTAGATGGCCTTTAGAGGTCTCCCCCAGCCCAATACACACCAATTCTATAATAGCAAGCGCAAAGAAAGTGAAAAGTATGAGGACGTGGGATACCCTCAACAGACCAGGAGGATACAGTTTGTAAATATATAGGCTCTGAGTTGCAGAGATAGGTGAGCTTTGGCAAGGGAAGTTAAAAACCAGGGGAATTTAGATTAGGAATATTTCAGTTGGAGAATTAGGTTGTAGAAGGATTTCAGTGGGACAGTGCAAAGGTGGAAGAAATAATGGAATTTTTGTATGGACCTCATGGCTCAGGGAAAACAAGGAAATGTGTAGCTGAGAACTTTGTGTTAGGGTGCTTTTACTGTACTGGCAAGTATTCAATTTTGACTGCCTGAGGTGGAAGGAATGAAGAACCTTTGATGGGGAAAAAGCATTAGTTAAGGAATTTATGACCTAGGCTACAGAGGTCAGTAAAACTTAGAGGCATCCTCACCCTTTCTCTGACCAACACACTCATCCGGAGTTCGTACACAGAGCATTTCTTCTGGTTTCCTGCATCACACTCCCTTTTTGTTTTGAGATGTACTTATTAACAGAATGAGGGTCTTATGACTTAAATCCCCTATAGCCTCATGTAAGAGAAAGATACATGAATTTGTATTCATCCTGCTGTAAGCCACTCCAAAACCGCCAGGAAGCACGATTACAGGACATCACTGTCCTGTAATCGTGTAATGTCGAAGCCATGTACGCCATCGTTCCTGCAGTTCACAGACTTGAAACTTTTGATTTTGAACATACTAAAGCAAAGTACATATTGGACTTGCAGACTGAAAATAAAAATATATTCTAAAGGCATCTTTGTCTTCAAAGACTATCAGAAAGGAGGGAGGCAATTGTTCACTCATGATGGGGAGGTCTATGAGGTTGGAATTCTGAGAGCATCAAAACAAATTAACTACACACTGATATAATTAAGAAAGTAACATTCAGGATCATATTTTATCACACATTAATTCATGTTACAATTAGCATTTAATTTTAAGCAATTTGTGAAATGATTATATTTCTTTTTACCAATTATCAAATGTTTTCTTTAATGACTACATGGAATATTCATAGAAACATACTCAGGTATTTGTGAAATTTGGAGCTATAAAAATCAATTTGAAGTTTGTTTTCTACTGAGTGACAATTTTACAAGCAGTCTCACAGCTGCACAAAGTACTGGATGCTATCTCATTTCTGACTGAGTGATATACTTAGCAAACAGGTGTCTGTAGACTGTACATGTTTTTCAAGTAAGAAATGCAAAGTTGGTTATGTCACCTGTGTAACTATGTCAGTGACAACAAATGTACTGAAAACTGTGAATTCAGATCTTTCCTTTCTTGCATTTTTGTACCAGTTCTCTTTGAGTTGCATCTGTATAGTGGATGGGATGAGTACACATCCTCACAGCAGTGAGGATTTTGGTCCTGTATGTGTTTTGCGTTTGTTCCATTCACAGTTCAAATAACTATCAGATAAGGAATTACTGGTTGGAAAAATTTATGAAAGGTTTCGGCTGAAGCACTAGGAGCTTGCAATTACTTGATCTCTTTGCTCACTGCTGTAAAAGTGATTTGGAAAGTAGTGGTATTACAGTTTCTCAGGTGGGTGTTCTGTGAGTTACTGTAATTATAGGTTTTTGGTCTAGCCACAAACCTCCTGTAATTAGAAGTGGGAAAATACTGCAGGGTTTATTTCTCTATACTTAGAAAACACAGGATGTGTGCTAGAGGACTGGCATAAAACACATGCCTCATGCATTACATTTATTCTCCAATCTAATGTGTGTGTGCATGTATGTGTTTTCTTACTTTTTAACTGTTTGTTTCCCTTTTGCCTTCAACCTTGTCAAAAACGTGTGTTTTTTTCCAGGTAATTTCCCTTTCAGTGTTCAGTTTTGGGGCTTCCCTTCTTTCTACGTGTCTAATTTTCTACTGCTTAAGTGTGAATTGTCGAGACTAGTGTTTTGTGTTCTTTGGTTGCTCTTTATTCTCCCTCTTCTATTCTGAGCTATTTATTCCAACTTGCTTTTCAGGGATGCATGGTATTTAAGGACAAGTGCTCATTACTTCATGAAGTACATTCATACAATTGAATATTTTGCACTCCTATCCAGTTATAACTTGCTTAAAGGATTTCTTACAGAAGGACATCCTGTGTTGATCTGAGAACATCAAGGGCAGAACACCTATGCCTTTTCCTGGTGGCTTCTTATTATAATCACCTCATTGTTAAACATAGAATCATAGAATCATTAGGGATTGGAAGGGACCTTGAAAGATCATCTAGTCCAATCCCCCTCTTTGGGTGTGGCCATCAAGCCAATTCTCTACCCATCTAGTGGTCCACCCATCAAACCCATGTTCTGCCAGCTTGGAGACAAGAATGTGGTGTGGGACAGTATCAAAGGCTTTGCTCAGGTCCAGGTAAATGACATCGGCCACTCGCCCCTCATCCAT
>JAOXOE010000405.1:7526329-7543439 GCA_028565055.1 Phoeniculus purpureus | reverse complement strand
AGCTAAAATAGTCTTTAAAATAAAGTCCAGACTAAGTGTATAAATACTTCAAATTTTAAATTTTAAAACAAAAATAAAACTTCTTCATTCTTTTTCTTTAAAAGACTATAACTTCCACTTTCAAGTTGTGATAATTCCAGTGGCCACCATCATACTGTCACTCAACTAGAGGAACTAAATGGTGCCAACAGATTTTAGGATCCCTAGTGATGCAAACAGGAAACAGACTGCTTTTTCTTGAAGATTCTTATCAGAAGTAGCACAAAAAGTAAGAATACTGCTTTAGCAATTATCCATAAGGACATCGAGATAATTGGTGAGAGAGGAAACTCGAGTGCATCATAAGAGATGCAGTCCAGGTTGGGAGTGTGTGCTAGGTTAGGAAAATAGATTCTGGGTATCATCTTTCCTTTCCTCTTCTTTCCCCCAAAATAATTAGTGTTACATTTTTAAATCCTAAAGAAGTCAGAAAGAAATCTCTCACCCAAGAAAGAGCTGCTCAGGGAGGATGAGTATTTAAAGAGCTATCAGCTTAGGCTTTTGTTTTCTTAATGGGTAAGTTTCATAGACAAAGCCTTCACCAGGCTGCAAGTAGCTATGAGCACCCCAGGGCTGACACCTAAGATTCAGGTGGAGGAACTTTGGAAAAGAGTTTGTGCTCAGTTTAGACGGGGGTGCCAGGGGGTGTTGCCAGGTGCCCTGCAAGCTGATAAAAGACGGCTTGGGAGAGGCCATTCCCTCGGCCACGCTGTGAAGAAACCACTGCTGCTAATTCCTTCCTGTATCCAGTGAAAAAATGAAGCTGTTACAAGCTTCATTCAAGGTAACTTTAGAGAGGGAGAGCCCAAAGTCCAGAGGAGGAAGGTGGCCACATGGCCGGCCATGAGGCCCTCACCATCTTGACTGATTGAAGAACAAAAGGAGAAAGTGTTTGTCATTTTGCTGCTGAGAAAGATTGGGGATGTTTTGAGTAAGCAGGACAATTGAGCTAAAAGGACTTGTAACTTTTAAATCTTTGGCAGATTGCTCGGGAAAAATGGAGGAAGCTGAGATGGCAAAGGGTGGCCCTTCCTCTTGTGCCATTAGGTGTGTGCGTGCATGTCCTCTGCCTCAGGGACCCTGACTGGAAACAAAGACTTCTTACATAATTCTTTGCTCATTTTTCTAAGAAATGTATGTAATAGCATTATGATGGAGGTTTCTAGTTTGTGTGTTTTAAACTTGCTTGGGCGTTTTTCTTCTTTCTGTACATAGTTACAGATCTAATAAGTCCCTTTTTTTTCCCCCTAAGCTGCTCTATTGCCTGATAAATTCTATCTGAGGCTGCACCTCGAGGCCTGGCTGCCTTTCTTTCTCTTTCTGTTTGGTCTGTACTAGTGACAGAGTCCAATTTCCTAAGAACAATGAAAACATGCAGAACCCCAATCCCATTTCCCATTAGGCTATAGAAGACGGATGAATCTCAAATATTGTAGAGGGTTCTCTTTCTCATCAACTTGCTATTCCAAGATACTCTGCAGGTATCTTCTATATTAACAACAAACTGATAATTTAATTTTCCATGTGGAATATTGAAACATGGAAACTATTAAATTACATGTATTATTATTATTAACAGTCTTTGGCCTAGTTTGAAATTCATGTTAGGTTAAAACTAGATAAAGTTAAGAGACTTTATTTGTAATTTATACTACTGGAAAATCAGAATCCAGTGCTGCATTTTACCATAGATGAGAAGCATCTGTACAAATCTCATATACACACAAATACGTATTTCTAATGAGTTAATGAATTAATTTTTTTATCCTCTTATCCTGTTGATACCTGTATTATAATCCAAGGTCAATTGTTAAGTTGTCAATAGTTTTATAGCCAAAACCCACGTCTTTTCAAGTCACTGTTTCTTTAACTTTAAAATCCAGTTTGAAACTACTAGACACTATAAACATAAAAGTGTTTTGTTTAAAATACATACCAATAAAAGTTAGAATCTTTAAGGGTCAAAATTATGAGGAACAGGGGTTTTTTCATTATACTACTTACTGTTTTATTTAGTAAAAGAAACATCTGAAGCTTTTACTGGGAAAAGAAATAGAAAATACAGTATCCTATCAGCTATATACCTGTCTGTAATCCACAAAGATACAGATAGGAGCTTATCAAATTCTTTGACAATTTTCTAAGACACTTTAGTATCCACAAGATAAGTGAGTGACAGTGACATATATTTTGAAAGGGCTCAGTTCTGCTCATTCAAGCCTGTCCTGGAATCGTGCAAGTTATGTTGGTAAACATATATTGCATCAGTGAAAGCACTGCTTTACGGCTTTGTTCAGTTAAAACAGAAAACCTGGGACAGGACAACTTTATACCATATTAATTGTTGAGGATCCTTTTTTTATACTTTGACAAATACATATGAAATGTAAGACTTCAAAAAAGTTCTGTGTTTTTAGTAACTGGAAGAATTTTGAGTGTCTGCTATTAACGACAACTAAATTAAAACTTTAACCTCAACTTGACATAATCTCTCTCCCTGAAGTCATAACACAAAGCCTGCAGTTCAGAGTATTTTTTGTGAAAACATAAAGTAAGGATAGGATATTCTAAAAATAGCAACTAGTCCAATGCTGTGTGTCTGTCAGGGTTTATAAAATATCTTCCCTCAGAAATTCTTTTGCTCACTATAGCAGCTATAATAAATTAAAATTTCCTGTAAAATGACCACGGCTACACATTATTTAGAGCAAAGAGCTGTATCATCTTTGAAAAAAGACATGCTTTTTGTTAAAGGAGGTGAGACATGAGAGCAAGGGTTTTGCTGTAGAACAAAAAAGGAGTTATATATTTTCGGAAGTGACCTATTCGTTGTCCAAAGACTACTGCACAGACAAAGAAGAAACCAGAGAGAACAGAGAGGTAATTGTAAGGAAACTGCAATGATGCATCCTACCTTGTACACAATGATAGGAATATCAATGACAATATAGATAAGGTCTCCTAGTGCCAGGCTGGCTATCAGTGCATTCGGGCCATTCCTCATACACTTGTTCTGGTAAATGATCCTCAGCAGAGTCGCATTCCCAACCATTCCAACGATGAAAATAGCACAAGATACCACTGTGTTAATGTATTTGAAAGTTTCAGCAATCTTAGTCTGCTGGGAGCATTTGACAGTTTGGTTGGACACAAGGGGTTGTCTGGTAGTGAGGAGGATGCTGGATTCCATCCCTGAGAAAGTGGAGAGGTGGTTTCCCATGTCACTCCAATTGGCAGCAGATCTGCCAGAGCTGTCACTGAGGACAAATCCCGGGACGAGCAGCAGCAATGAAACTCTTAAACACAAGGCTTCCATCCTGAAGTCCCAAAAAGGCAAATTTGATGTGACAGGTTGGGGGTTTTTTCCAGTTTTTCAGTGAGATACTTCTCACTTCTTCACCTGCAGAGAGAAACAAGCCAAAGAAAAAACAAAAACAAGCAGAAGAAAGAAACAGAGAATCAATACAACTGGTCAATTAACACACCTTCTTTATCACTTAGGAAGGGTATTTGAATGTCTCTACAGCACATGTATATAAACATTGGTTAATAATCACTGTGCTGCCCTGAAATTTGGATTACCCACATGAACTCTGTGACAAAAGGCAAACGTGAAATATTCCATAAGGAATTGACAGCTCATACAAGTGAGATCCCACCAAACCCTATTGGCTTGAGACAGGATCTAAATGTGAATGAGGAAAAATATGATGGATGAAGTTCTGTTTCAAAATATAGACTTGCAAGGAAAGTGTACGCAAAGAAACACCTTAGAGGCTGCTGGATGATGTTTTGGCTAAAACTAAAAGTCATTGTTATAAGGGAGACCTTCTAAAATGTATATAATATGTGTATATATCAAACATACTTAAACACCACCGCATTAATAATTAAAGATGGTAAATTTGTTAATTTTCTGAGCATTTTGGATATATTGCAACAGCAAGGCTCTATATAATTTTTCTCTGACTTTCTAATTGCTTGGATTTCAAACAAAGACTGGAAACACTTGCATTTCAAATCAGATTTTGGATAAGATTCTAAGTCTTAAAATATTAAGAGGAGGACTTTTATGGTCTCAGTGTAGAACGTTGGCCAGTAAAAGCCCTTCAAACTTCATGTGTAAGTTTGTTCCTGCAAACCATTGCAACGCATGTTCAGTACTCAGCTGCAGCTAATTATAACAAATTAAGCTCTTTTAAAAATTAAAAAATACTAGGTTTTATAGTTTAAGCAATAACTCATGACGTTTCCAGACAGCAGAAGCAACATCAGAGCATTCTATTACAGTAAGTACAGCTGGCTGTTCATAACCACCAGAACTGAATCCTTGCCACAGGGAATATATATACTATGCAGCCAGAGAAACCAAGGAAGATGCTCAAGTCCACCTCCTTGAAGCTTCAGTTTAAGATTTTTTTTTTAAATTTTTTTTTTTACATGGCTTGTGTCTGCAATAGAATATGAAGTGCTGCAGTGTTGCCAAAAAAAGAGTAGAAAATATAATTTCCTGAATACTAAGGATTCACATGAAGGGTTTGGGATGATCCTTTTAAATAAACAACTCCTAATTTCCTTCCCTATGGGGCTATTAAGTCAGAGTTTATAGCAACAAATTTGCCAGAGAAAGAATGTGGGACGTGATTTAGTGATAGAGCATCTGGACTCAGCCACAGTACAGATATTTTCTACTATTACCCTATTCTGCTGTGTGTAGTGTGTGAGCTTCCTGTAGCAGTCAGGTTAACTGAAGTATTCCTGTCTGACGTGCAGAGTGCAACCCCTCAGATCTACATGTACAGATTTTTATGTCAGTGTATTTGAGATGAGGATCTGACCAACTGTGAATTCCTGTGCGCTCGCTCTGAATGTTTACTACACCAAATAGTAAATCTTTCTTTATTAATATTATATTTATTAAGTGCCAATTATGATAGTATCTCAGGGCAGTTAGGAACACGTCACATGATGTAAGTCCTTTTACTTTAGGTTTCCAAGTCATAGTAGAAACAACAGACATACTTGTCTGTAATTCTTTTCAGGCAAGTATTAATATTTCTGTTATTTACTAGGACTATGTTTCCCCAATTTACACATGAAATAATTGTATCGCTAATGATTTACATGACTTTCCCAAGTTCATACTTGCCCAAATAAATGTGATACAGCTATGAACAGAACCCACAGTCCTATGCTTTGGGGGTTGCATTAGTATCCTCCTTATTTAATGGCATTTTCTTGTGACAAACTGACAGATCTATCTATATCTAAATCACATGAACATGGTGGTAGCGTGGCAATCATGCATCCAGCATGCAAAGCCAGTTCAGCGTCTCTTCCTTCTCCTGGAAGAAGCATTTCCATGAGAAAGATGACTGGCATATTTTAAATATAGTATTTTCTAAGCATATTTTCTTGCTGTTTCCTGTCAGCCCTTCATTCCTCTGTGCATCTTTTCAAAGCATTGCAGAGTAGAATAGGCCAACCGCCTCCTATAAGTAATCCCTAGTAACTTTGTATAATAACTAGCATCCCTGGCAACTTTCTATAACATAACCTAGCGCTGTCCTTCGCATGTCATCTGAATGAATACCTGGGGCTTGTGGGGTGGTTGAGTTGGTCTGGAGGCCACAGATGTGCTGTGCCTGTGCTTCTACAGAGAGCAACACTCCTGTTACCTCAAGGGCTGCCCAGCCAGCAAAGCTCCCTTGCTGAGATTCACAAGAAGGGACCATGGTATCGGATACAGAATTGAGGCAGCTGCTAAAGATAAGCTAAAGGTTAAGATAAATCATTCTGCTCCAAAGGCAGCGGAGGTCCAGGAGCAAATAAACCTCAAGCAGGAGCAAATTAACCCAACGAGGGAGAATGCAAAGGCGCTGAACAAGAGTTGCGGGTAGGACGGGTTTGTGTCACAGAATCACAGGTCTTTGGTTGGAAGAGACCTTCCAGATCATCTAGTCCAAACTTCGACTCAACAGTGCAAGCTCACCACCAGACCATGTTCCTAAGAGCCAGGTCCACACACCGTTTAAATACCTCTAGGGATGGTGACTCCACCACTACCCTGAGCAGCCTGTTCGGGTGCTTGATCAACCTTTCAGTGAAGAAATGTTTCCTAACATCCAGCCTAAACCTCCCCGGCGCAGCTTGCAGCCATGTCTCTCGACTCCAGCCCAGCCCAGCCCACACCCGGAGCATTGGGGTAAGTGCCTCGAGTTTTAACTCTAACACAAAAGAAAACATTCTCCACTCCTAACGCTACCAAAAGATCAACTCCAGCATGCGGGTGGCCAGACAGTGCAATCTCCCCTGCAGCCGGTCCAGAGCATCTGACGAGATCTGGACATTGTTAAACTTTATTTGATGATGGTTATCCCCAGCTGCCCCTCTGCCAGTCTCTTCTCGTCTCTCCCGCACCCGGAGGAGCATCTCCACCTACTCGTTGTACCCAGTATACCCACGAGTGATACCCAGCAGTGCCCCTGGCCCCCCGGCCACGTCCACGCACTCACCCCCGGCTCCGGCTCATACTGCGGCTGCTGCCGAGAATTCCCTCCGAGTGCTTTTCCTGGGATAGACTGACCAGATCCTCCTTGCCTGCCTCTGACTGGGTGGAATCGAAAATCTCCACCTCCGCTAAACCAGCGAAAGAAAGAGACAGACCGAAGAATCCGGAGCGTCCCCTCTTCTCTGCCCCCTCCCCCAATTAAAACAAACCTCCAGCCCAAACTGAGCCCCTGCCAACGTTAAACACAAAGGCTGCCTCCGGGCACAGGGGAGCACTCGACTCTTTAACTGTTTCCGTGCTGAAACTGAGCTGAACTCATGAGCTGAACTCATTTGCTGGACTCATCTTAGCAATGCACTGCTGCGGCTCCCTACTGATAGCACACTGAGTGCTCAGAAAGGTTCGGTATCTGATCCAACCACGCAATTTAGGAGACGTGAATGGGGTGGGGGAAAAAAAAAAATCTCACGATTAAATACACAGCTTTTGCTTTGCTTTTCCTCTGGCTTTGCCCAGGATTAAAATATGCTTCTGAGATAATTAGTGAAACTCAAACTGTAAGAGTTTTGAAAATACTGGATCCATAAACAGTGACTGTTCATGGGTGAAAACTTCTGTGGTCCGTCCAGGACACACCTTGCTAAAGACTCTCAGTTTTCAAGGCCAAAAAAGACAATAGCAGCATAGCATTTTCTGGCATTCCTGTGTTCCCTGTTACTCTGTCAAGACAGTGGTACAAAAAAATCTTGAAGAGAAAAAGCAGGAAGTTCCCTTATAACATCAATCTTTGCTCATTGTAAAAAAATAGTGTATCAGAGGGAGCAGTTTCAAAATCCCTTCATGTTAGCAACTTCAAGAAATGTAATTTTCAGGATCCTCATTTTATGACATGTTTCCTTATGGTCATACAACAGAATTTAATTTTTAAATGTGTATGATCTTTTTTTAAATACAGAAAGTCTACCTAAATGTGATCCAAAATACCTGGTTGTAGAAGAGTAAAAACAGACTGGGGGGGAAAAAAAAGAATGCACTTAAAATGTCTGGCACTATCATAGAATGGCTTAGGTTAGAAGGGACCTCAGAGATCATCTATTTCCAACCCTTCTGCCATAGGCAGGGATGCCTGTGCCTCTCACCAGAGACTCTCCGGTTTCCCAGAGTCCCAGCCAACCTGGCCTTGAAGTCAACCTGTTCCAATGCCTCACCACCCTAACAGATCATCCTAAGATGTAATCTAAATTTACCTTCTTTTAGCTTGAAACTAGAGTACTTCTTAAAAAGTCTGTCTTCAGCTTTCTTGTAGCCCCCTTCAGATATCTGAAGACTGCTATAAGGTCCTCCCAGAACCTTCTCTTCTCCAGAGACCAAATTCCCTCAACCCGTCTTCATATAAGTGTTCCAGCCCTCTGATCATCCCTGTGGCCCTCCTCTGGACACAATCCAAGAGTTCTGTGTCTTTTTTATTTTGGGGACTCCAGAACTGGACACAGTACTGCGGGTGAGGTGTCACAGGAGCAGAATAGAGTCTGTCAGACCCACACTGATGTAAGACTAGTCTACCAAGGTTGGTATAAAGATAGAATGAAAGCCAGGCCTGCTGTGGGCAGCTCAGCTTTGCCATGGACACTGGCAGCCTGCAGAGCTGGTGATGGCACCACCCTGTGCTTGGAGAGGCACAGGAGAACTGAACTCTCCCCTGCTTCTGCCTGGGCCATTGCTGAGACGTGGGAGGCAGCAACAGAAAGGTGATGGCCTTGGTGGGGACTGCAATCCCCTTCAGCCTCCCCTGCACAAAACTCATTAGGACTCATGAGTCTATAATCATGTCTGGGTTGGAAAAGTCCTCAGAGATCATCTACTTCCAATCCTCTATCATGGGCAGGGACACGTCTCACCAGAGCACGTTGCCCAGAGCCCCATCCAACCTGGCCTTGAACACTTCCAGGGAGAGGGCATCCACAGCCTCCCTGGGCAACCTGTTCCAGTGCCTCAGCGTCCTCACTGAAAAGAATTTCCTCCTAAGATCTAATCTAAATCTCCTCTCTTCTAAGTTAAGGCCATTTCCCCTTGTCCTGTCAAACTCCTGTAAAAAGGCCTTCCCCAGTTTTCTTACAGGCCCCATTATGGGATTGGAAGGCCCCAGAGCCTTCTCCAGGCTGAACAGCCCCAATTCCCTTACCCTGTCCCCATAGCAGGGGTGCTACATCCTTGTGGCCTCATCTGGACCTGCTCCAACAGTTCAGTGTCCTTGGACTCCAGGTGAAGTCTCACAAGAGCAGAACAGAAGGGTAGAATCACTTCCCTTGACCTACTGATAACACTTCAGTTGATCCAGCCCAGGACATGGTTGGCCGCCTGGGCTCCATTGTTGGCTCCTATTGAGCTTCTTGTCTACCAATACCCCCAATAGCCCTTCTCCTCAGGACTGTTCTCAATCCATTCACCACCCAGCAAGTTATTCGTGTCTTGGGATTGCCCCAGCCTGGATGTAGGACCTTGAACTTGGACTATATCATGTAAGAAATTATTTTGAACTTTTTGTCCTCTGCATAGGTAAAAGAATGCTTCTGTGTCCATTACTTTAAATCACCTGGTAAATCATGAACAGGAATAAACCAGCATCTGGATTGACTGGAGTAACAATACTTTATTGCTTCCAGAAAGTTGTGTCAAAACACCTGTGGTGACTGTCAAAACAAAAACAAGGTATTTGAAGACACAGAAGTTTTCGGGCCTACTGTTTACAAACTAGGTTAAAAGATTTTAATTCAAAAGGTGAAGTTGCCCTTGAGTTCAATTAAGTGCTGATTAGCCAATGAATTGTCCATATATTTGTAAAAATTATTTTAAATTCTTCATAGTAGGGTCATAGCTGCATAATGATGATTGCCTTCGTCAAAGATCATTTGTACTGTAACTTTTTAGAAACACTATTGACAAGCAGGAAAGTGTGTTCTTAAAGATCATGCACACTTCATCAAATGCAATTCTTAAATCTATTGCTTGTTCTTAACACCCTATTCCTTTCCTAGGATCATTTGACCTTTATAACTAAAGTTGTTTAAAAAATTAAGAATTTATATTTCTTATCTCATTCCAACACATTTGCTCTTCCCAATCCTAATTTCATTTGTTGGAAAGTTGACATCATACATTCAGACCCTGCCACGCTTAATTACATTAAACAAAATAATCAGTTATTGAGGCTGTTAAAGATCCATTTCAAAAAACGAGAAAGAGCTCTTTATTACCATTGTGAATGTTTCTATTATTGCCAACCCTCTTAAGCAGTATTAATTATTAGAAATTACCAAAATGTTCATTTCTGTGGTTTTTGTTATAATTGTTGTTGATTAACTGGACCTTTGTTCTGTCTTTAATCTTTTATATGTCTAAAAATAGATTGAATTCTTGTCTTAATTTAAGCTAAACTCAAAAGTTATGTTTAATTGGTCCTGCTAGTTGTGCTTTTTTTACTGTGTTCAGGAAAGTAACCTGGTAAAGGATGTTATCTTACATGAATTACCCAAAACCTGCAGTTGCACTTACAGTCAACCTCAGCTGCTATTACAAAATGTAGTTCTTTGCACCAGAATATTTTCACCAAGGTGTTAGACACACTTTCACAACCTTGGTAGGACCTCTATCCTATGTGTGCTTTCTTTGATGGAAGAGTTCTTGACTGAGCCATCTCTCTTCAAGAATCAGTGCCGTGAAAGTGGTTCCTCCTACTCTGTCTTCAACCAACTACTTTGTTTGTCTTGCACAACTTCAAAGATTCAGAGTAAGGGCAGAATGTTATTCTCATTACAAAATAACCCTTTGTGTTCAGTTGTAAGGGTACTTGATCTTGCAGATGGAATCATGCTCCAAGAAAACTTCACCTTTTGTGAAGTTATTTATTTTTCGGAAGCCTTAAAGTTTTAGAAGGACTACTTTATTGCAAGGGTTATGAGCCTAATGAAGCTAAAGCTGCAGTGATTTTTCCACACCTATCTCAGAGGCAAGGAAGGAAAATCCTCAGTTGGGTTTGGAGGGATTACTTTTATTTGATTGAAATGAGTGTTTATTTATTACCCATTAGGCCACTTATAGACTCAGACTTGTTATGAAATAGGAACATATATTTATCAGGTCACAGAGACCTAAATTGCATTCCAGAGATTCTGAAACCCAAACTCAAACACAGATATTGTATATAATTGGCATTTTCATAAGCAGTCTGTTGATGTGTTTATAATCTGTAGCATTTTCAGAAAATCAGAGGAGTTATTGATGGCAAAGGATAGAATCATAGAATGGTTTAGGTTGGAAGGGACCTGAAACATCATCTACTTCCAACCCCCCTGTAAATATCTGACTTTTTTGCTTTCTTCCACTTGAATTCTGATACAGTTTTTGTTCCCTGAAGAAACAGTACAACATACTATGTTAGGAGCCACTTGGATAGTTTGGAGACATGAGCATTTACTTTGTTTAAAACACCGGACAACTACTTTATTTTGAATGATTTTGCGTTGTAGATTCTAAACAAAAAGGAACTCAGCATATTCAAAATTTGAATAGAAATATGCTGGTTCAGAAACTATTTGATTGGCAGGTTTCTCAACTTTCACTAACCCCAGTTCAATCAGAATTTACACCTCATTGCAAAAAAGAAAACTATCCAAACTTTAGAATTTCCACCTTGTGTAGGTTTTCTGCTCTTTAACAAGAGTTGCAGTTATTCAGTGGCTTCAGAACAATTGAGTTCAAATGAGTTACCTACTAGAATCTCAGTGGCTACCAGAATCTCAGTACTACCAATCTCAGTGTCTCTGCAATTCTTGGATTCTATGATTCAAATGAAACTTTCATCTTATCAAGGGTATTTTAACATAAGCTTCAGAGTTACAGTGTTCAAAATTCTTGGGGTTATGCTGCTTCTATTGGAAAATGATACAGTATTCGGCATGAACTAGAGCATGAAAGAGTACTCATTAATTAATCCTATGGCGAGTTGGTTATTGTCCAAAAAACATACTGTGTGATGTTTATTGAACTATGTGGCAGTGTATTTTTAAGATGTTAGCTTTATAAAGAATTTTTTTCTTCTTCTTTTCTGATGCCAAGACAGCAAAATAGTACAGAGCAATTGAGGATCTTCCGCTGTTCTCATTCTTTGTTGGCACTGTTTCGAGTAAGTCTGAAGCTAGCTGTAAGCTAAGGAGTTCAAGAAACCTGATCCAAAAAGAGCAGTCTTTAGTGCATGGACTAATACATAAAAGTAGATGATCAAAACCAAGCATGAATGTTATTATACCAAAGGAAAGCTAAGAACTCAAAATATTTTCTCGCAGTTGACACCTCAAAACTTAGACTCACAGAATCATTTAGGTTGGAAAACACCTTCAAAACCATCAAGTCCAACCATTAACCCAGCTGTCCCAAGCCCATCACCAAACCATTTCCCTAAGCTCCATATTGACATGACTTTTAAACATGTCCAGGCATGGTGACTCAATCAGCACCCTGGGTAGCCTGTTCCATGTATTCCATGTTTTGTGTGATTTGTTGATTTTTTTTACTCCATTCAGCAAAAAATAAATCAATAATCTCATGAAAAAAAATCCAGGTTAATGTCATACTAAATTATTTTATTAGACCAGATTCAGCATTTTTTTGCATGACTGATACAAAACTACCATAATCCAGGAAATTCTTAACAGTCATGTACAGACACTCGATGAATAATAACATTATTTGTTTTGAATTTCTGCATTTTTATCAGACATAATTGAGAATTATCATTTGTAGAAACACCATAGATCCAACAGAATCCAATCTCAAAAAAATTCTCTCTTGCAGTAGAGCCATAGGGCTCATTTTATCATTGGGAATTGTTCTCCATTTCTTGAAGTTAGACACTTATGTGTAAGAAGTGTTTTTACTGGTACTTGGCTGAGTGAATAAAATTCGCTGATACCAAGTTTCAGAACTGTCAAGAAATCAGAACTTGTCCTAATGATTCAGAGGGCTGGCAGTAACTTAACCTTGGCTCCTTTCATTCCTCTTTCATCCCAGATGGTTCATAGAGAGCCTTATCTCTTTTGCTGTATTCTTTCTAAGAAGAGCTGCTCATAACTTCTGCATATGCCTGGTATGCACTGAACGCAGACAACAGTATTCATCATCCATCTTCCTGCTCCTGATTCTTGACCTGCCCACTGTTGATGATCTGCCAAATTTTCTCAGGCAATTGGTAGTTTTCCACATTTCTTCATACAATAAACACTAAGTGGATTTGCATTGTGCAAGCTCACTCTTAATCCAAATCATAGTGCTGGGGTTTGCTGTTGTGATGAAAGGCAGACGAGCAAACCAGAATGTCAAGCCTCTGGCTGGTGAAGCCCTTGTCTTGCTCCCTGTGGTAACCCTTGGCTGCTGAGGAAGTGTGCAGATCTTGCTGCTCCCTGACATAGGGAGGACATTCTGGAAAGAAAACAGGGAGTGATTTTATGTGTCTTAGTTCAAGTATCCTAGACACAAGATACAACTCAATTCTGCTATCTTTGGACGGAAGTATTTTTTCCTCTGGTGGTTGCAATCTTACAGTGCCTTATAAAATCATAGACTTGCAAAAACTGAGCAAGTGTGTCCAGCCGCTTTGCATTAACTTAACTCCTCTCAAACAAAGAGAAATTATGGCATGATAAATGAGCAATGTTGTTAAAAATATACTAATCTATTAATACTGTGCATTAATTAATTTTAATTCTATTTTTGTGACATACTTCCAGATTTTTTCAGAATGTGACATGAAAATAAGAGATATTTTTGCCAGTCTCCCTTTCCTATCTGATGATCCACTGCAGTTATAAAGATTTTTATTTTATAACATTGGATTTTTTCTCATGTTAAAATGCAGAACATAAATAACATAACATACAACATAAATAACATACAGCTCATCCTTTGTATCAAGCTGTAACACAAGACTATTCTATTTATATGGCTAAAATATGATATAGTATTGGTATAGATAAAAAATGAGGTCTAGGCAATTCTGGGGTTAACAATGACTTACTGTGATAATTCTTATTAATATCTCTAAAGGCAAACTATTTTTAGAAATGAAGTAAAGGATATACTTTAGGTAACAAGAACCAATATAACTCAGTTTTTAAATTTTTAACTCTTACTTAACCTAATCATAAGCTTTCAGTAACTCTTAACTGATTTCATGTGTTACTCAATATATTAGGAAGTAGGTTAAAGAGTACAACAAACAAATGCACACCAATATAATTTATGTGCTCTTTGAACTCATAATTTGCATCATGTTTTCCTGGAAAACAACTTCTGGAAAAACACTTTCCTCTTCCTTCTGGGTGTAGAACTCATATTTTCTAATCTGTGAGTAAATGCTATAATGCTAAATCTAGTGAGCTGAGCGTAAGTCTCTTGATGGAACTGGAACTGCATATATTTTTATTGTTAGGAATTCATCATAAATAACGTAATACCTCCTGACTCGTATTAATATCCTCTGTAGGGAACCATGCCACTACATACAAAGTGTATTTGAAACTGGACAGTTAATGCAATTTTATGCAAAATCTGTTTCTGCTTAGTAAGAATTTTGATTAATTTTCATTGTTTTTAGTATTTCCTTACTTTTTAATGATTATTAATTCACTAATGGCTAGAAAAATATATTAATTAATAAAAGTGAATAGAATTAATATAATAAGTCTTGATAAATAATTGAAAGCCCAAGTTTGATTGTAAAATAATCTGTAATCTGAAACATTATTACTGGAAATGAGATTCCTGGGAGTAAAAATATTTAAAGAAATCTGCATCCAAACAAGATTCAAACTGAAATAAAAACCCCTATGTGAAACAGCCTTAATTAAATTCTTGAGTGAGGCTAATTATAAAAAAAAAATTGCAAATATGTTCCTGTGTGACTTGGTCTAGGTGATCCTGCTTTGGCAGGGGATTGGACTAGATGATCTTTTGAAGTCCCTTCCAATTCCTAGTGTTATGTGATTCTGTGAAATAATGCATATGTATGAAATGAAATATAAAGGTATTTTACAAATGTAAACAAAATATTTCTGCAGTCATATGAAGATCAGACAAGTGGACAAAGCCGATTTTGAGTTAATAAAATAGTTTAGCTGTTTGTCATATACTCATAGTAAAATATAGAATCATAGAATCATTCAGGTTGGAAAAGACCCTTGGGATCATCAAGCCCAACCATCGACCCTACTCTACAAGTTCACCCCTAAACTAGACCCCCAAAAACTGCATCTAAGCATCTTTTAAACTCATCCAGGCATGGTGAGTCAACCACTACCCTGGTCAGCCCATCTAGTGCCTGACTGCTCTCTCCAGGAAGAATGTCTTCCTCATGTCCAATCTAAACCTACCCAGTTAGAGCTTAAAACCATTCCCTCTGGTTCTGTCACTAATCAAAGCATCAGCACCTGCCTGTGATTGATTTATAATATGCAAGTAGCTATCTCCTATTGTTTTTCGATTGGTGCTACTGAAATCTTATTTGTGCTATTACTTTTTAAGTAATGGTGCCAAGAGCAATAGAAGCGTCACAAGGATTGTGAACAATATTGCAAAGAAATGCCTTTTGGAATTCAATTCAGAATACTGTAACAGCAGAACAAAATGCAAGATGGACTGAAAAACTGCTTCCAGCTTAGCTTGGAACCTGTACTTTATACTATAGACTGAACTTTATTTGGGTCAGGATCCACATGCTGACCTTTTCCTTTGATTGGTCTTAAAAACTGCAAAGCCATAGCGAAACCCTCAATATTATTTCTGAAATGTTGTGACGCTTTTTTAGAATTTTGGAATGTACTGAAACACTTGAAGAAGTTGCTCGTGAAAAACTTTTGCTGAGATATTTTCATCTCTGCAACCATTTTTAGTTCAAACCTATTAAAATTGTCATACTGCTAAGGAATGATTATTATCTCCACTAACTGCATTTATTCTTAGAGAAATCTCCTCAGATTAAAGACCTTCACCCATCTTTGCAGTTCTTTGAACGCACACATGCCTGTGCATATGTATCTGATACAGAACACTGGAAGACCTTGTTTATTATTAAAATGCACGTATGTAGAAAAGTCTTTCAAGTTATGCAGACATAGGAGGAAAGTCTGTATGATTTTTCCTGTTAGCATTTGGCGAGACTGAAGGGAAGTGGAACAAACTGATGTCCTATAAACTGTCAAGACCTAGTAAGTCTGGTATTAATAGAAATGTCTGGGCCAAGTACTCTCTAGAGATAGTAAAAATGATTGTTGCCTCTAGACAGTCACATGCCTAATCTCTGCAATTTTCCAAAGGGTTCAAATTCTCAATTGTTGTGTTTTTAAAAATGTTTAATTAATCATTATAATGCTGAGATTTAAGTACCCAGCCCTATTGAGGCGTTTCAGCATGAAGCAGGGGTTTTTAGTGGTGAATAGGAACAGATAATTTAATTACTTCTGCCCTGGAGAGCTAGTGTGACTTGGAATGTTGAGAAATGCTAGTTGGAACAGATAAATTTGGCAGCATATCAAAATGATGAAACTCAGATTCAGGCTGTTTTCTTGTATACGGTTGTTCTATAATAGAGCACCTTACCCTGGGTTGTCACCTGGTCGTTCTGTCAACTAACTCTATACTTAACTGAGAATCTCAAGTGCTCATGAAGGGAGATGCATATTACTTTCAGAGACAGCCTTCTTTTCCCTTAGAACTTTGGATGTGAAATTGTTTTAACTAGTAAGTTTTTATTTCTTCTGGTAGACCACAGCAATTTTTGGTCTCTTATTTAACCAAGTGGCCAATGGCGTCCTGGCTTGTCTTAGAAATAGTGTGGCCAGCAGGAGTAGAGACCGTATTGTCCCCCTGTATTCGGCACTAGTGTATCCACATCTTGAGTATTGTGTCCAGTTTTGGGCGCGTCAATACAAGAGAGATGTGGAGGTGCTGGAGTAGATGCACAGGAGGGCAACTAAGCTGGTGAAGGGACCAGAAAACAAATCTTATGAGGAAGTACTGAAAGAGCTGGAGCTCTTTAGTTTGAAGAAGAGGAGGCTGAGAAGAGACCTCATAGCTCTCTACGACTACCTGAAAGGATATTGTCGAGAGGTTGGTCTCTTCTCACAAGCAATTAGTGATAGAACAAGAGGGAATGGGTTTAAGTTACAACAGGGTAGGTTTAGACTTGATATTAGGAAAATTTTTTTCACAGAAAGAATGATAAGGCACTGGAATGGGCTTCCCCGGGAGGTGGTTGAGTCGTCATCCCTGGATGTGTTTAAAGATTATTTGGATGAGGTATTGAGGGATCTGGTTTAGGGGTGAACTTGTAAGGTAGGGTAGACGGTTGGACTCGATGGTCCCCAGGGGTGTGATCCAACTAGAGTGATTCTATGATTCTGTGATCTGTGCACCCTCAGCAAGTTTGCTGACAACACCAAGCTGTGTGGTGCAGCAGACATGCTGGAGGGCAGGGATGCCATGCAGAGGGACCTGGACAGGCTGGAGAGG
>JAOXOE010000405.1:7479866-7526229 GCA_028565055.1 Phoeniculus purpureus | reverse complement strand
GTGGAGAAGGTACTTTCATCTTAAAGCCTGTGTTGTAGGTGCTTAGAACTTCTAGAAAACAATATGGATGTGTTCCTATGTGACTTGGTCTAGGTGATCCTGCTGTGGTAGGGAGATTGGCCTGGATGATCTTTCAAGGTCCCTTCCAATCCCTAATGATTCTATGATTCTAAACAATTTTTCTGAAAACCCATAGGCCTAGTGGGGGATTTAGTTTTCTTATTCATAACAGTTCTTTAGAGAAAGCATGCTTGGAACAATTGTAAGCACAAGTAAATACAGTTACACAGAGCAACATTCTGTGTTAATATTCACCCTAGGTGAGGTTAATGTTGTTTGGCTTTGTACACAAGTTCTAACAGTCAGTCACTACCTTAGAAAGGATGTTCTTCAAAGAAAACTACCTTCTGTTGTGCTTTCTTATTCTCAGATTTGGTCGTGCATGATTATGTTTATATTATTTTCCTTACTTCACTTGCTTATATACCCTGTCATTTTATGATTTGAACTTCTCTATCACTTTACTCTGTTTGCTGAGATATTTCTGCACAGGGTGAAATTGTAGTGAATTTTTGTTTGCTTTGATTAGGTCTATGCTTAGAGGTCATGCACTTTGGAAAAAGATGTTATGTTTCTATTCATTACAGGCAGTCCTTGTGACTTATTTAAATGTCTTTACACTGGTAATTTATTTGTAGATTTCTATACTTGTTGCTAAGGTTTTAAGCTCCATTATTCTTGCTAGAGTATCAGAAAACTAAATTCTTCAGGTTGACTCTGAATGGTGAAGAGCTGAGATACATCTAAAATTCTAATGAAGGCACTGTTTTGTTTGGAAGACAACATATAGGATACTATGCATACATTTATCTGAAGGGATTGTATGTCCTTTGCCATCTTTCTTGTTTATGTGTACATGATAATCCATCCTCAGAGAAATACTGATGGGCTGTGTTTATTCCAGAAAGCATTCAGAAGTCTGAATTGTCACTTTAACTTGAACTTTCATTAAACATTTGTGTTTTCAGATATATCTGGTATGTATCTCTCCTCTCTGTTTATACTCACAAACATGCAGAGGATTTAAAGCTATCAATAGTGAAGAAAAATACAGTCTTTGTATGTTACATCTCCGCATCTTTGCAGATGCATATGAAATATGTAGCAGCAGAAGTGCTGTGGCTTTTTTAAAGAGAGAGAAGATTTTAGGGTTTTTTGCTTGTAAAATGGTCGAGTCAGATGTTTTCAACCACTTAATAAAAACAAGCTGGTACTAAGCTTTTTAAAACAAGACTCAAAATGTCTGGCAATAGGAAAATATTTCTGCACAGAAATGGGAACATTTCTGCAAGTTTGTGGTATTCCTTTGGGTTTTCAGGAGGAGGAACTGGTATACAGAATCTGCTTTCTGATTGCTTTAAAGTAAAATAGCTCCTCTCTCCTAGTTCAAATTAGGCCACAACAGACATCTACTGAATTAGGTTGCCCAAATTTAAGATGGGCATTGCTCATCATCAGTCAGAAACAGAACATACCTCTCCTCTAAAGCTGTTACGAGTTATAAGTATTACTTGTTATAAGAATAGCCCATTTACTCTGGGTAGCATCTGTGGCACAGTGAGTAGATATTACTTTCTCCTCATACATCCAACTTAAGACTAGAAGTCTGGGTGCCAGAAGGAGCTGTGCCACTATGCCAGCTACTTCTGACGCAGCATGAACTACCTCATAAGCAGCCAGTATCTCCTGCTCATTGTGGGTGTAATTTGCATCTGGGCCTTGATGCCCTCAATTTCAGAACCCAAGGCAACACTCTCATGTTTCCCCTGGAGCTCTCTGCCAGAGACTCCAGGTAATACCGTTACCCCAGCTGCAGTGTAACACATGCTTTTTACCTCGGGGGCTGCTCTAACTGGTGCCAGGACCATGGCAGACAAAATTTCCAATTTAATTTGGTTAAACATCCTAATTTTTTTAGACCCCCACACAAAATCATTCCTCTCACAGTATAAGAGAGGCTTGATGACCTCCCTGTGTGATGGGATGTGCATCCTCCAGGACCCAATTACTCCTAGGAAGGTTTGTGTCTCTCTCTTGTTAGTGAGTGGAGACATTGCTGAGATTCTGTTCATCCATTGGGATGTGTACATCTTGCCATTTAACTCCCAAGACCTGGATCTTGGGTAGATCCCTTCACATTCTCTGTACAGCAAACCCAGCTTCCAACAGAATGTCAACAATCTTGGTACCTTTTTCAAAGCCCTCCTTTACTATGTCAAACTATATGTTTATGTTCTCTGTATCCTGCAGGTGTTCTGGAACTACCTCTTCTGCAGTGTGGTTGGGCTGTGCTTCCAAGCTTGGGACAATCAACTCCATGTGTACTCTGTGGTGAGTACTCCGTGCCCCTCCAGGTGAAAGCAAACTGCTGCCTGCATCCTTCTGCTAGTGGAATGGTGAAAAAGCCATTAGCATTGTCATTCATTGCAGACCATTTTGCTGCTTTGACTTCCAGCTTGTACTGGAGTATGACCAAATGACACACCTGATTACACTTACACATTAAACTAGGGCAGATGGGTTGGTCTGAAACTAATAAAGGGATCCTTGGGGGGCAGGGCCTCTTTGCAGAGAAAAGTTGATAATGATTAACAGACAAGAGGTAGTGGTCTTCAAAAAAAACCCACAATTTCTTGCAAAATAGACATCTGCTGGTGGCTGTAACTGTAAGTGTGCTCTAAACCTGAGAAAAGGTTTTACTTGTTTTTATGTTAAAACTACCAAATTGTTAAGCAGTTGATGCTATTAATTAGTATGTGCTGGTAGTTGCTATAGCATAAGCTTTAAAATGAGGAAAAAATAAATGGAAATGCTCTGATGTTTTAGTTAATTGCTTCCATCTTCCTGTTTTGAGAAGTTTGGCCTCTCCTCATATTTTTCTTCCTTTTTTTCTCTTGTCTGAGTATTGTTCTCATTATTCAGTTCCTTTGCTGAGCAGTCCTCAGTTTAGCCATTTGCATTGTAATAAGCTGATTGAAAAGGTTCTTCATCTGTGGAAAGCCATCTTCTAAATGGAGGGAGAAGGTTTAGCTTTTCCATGTGCTATTTCTTATTTCTTGATATTTATATTTATTACTATCTTGTACGATTATGCTTTTTAATGCTTTTTTTATAATTTCTTCAGTGTGACTTCTGAAGTAGACTGATTAATAGCTAATCAATATGTATGATTTTCAGTTGCTAACTCTGGCTGTGAAGTGCCACATCTATTTCATTTATGACTGCAGAATATGTGACTCTTTGAGAGGCAAGTTTCATTCAAAACATATTTCTTGAAAGGAATGTGCTATTTGCTCAGCTCCATTAGTAGAAAGTTACCCAACAAATATGAGAAAAAATTATCCCAAATCACACAGATAGTTTATAAAAACAGCTTCAAAAATTACAGGTTTCAAGTCTGCCTAGGCTAAAATATCTAAATGGTTTAAATAACTGCTGGGGAGCAAAGAGATAATTTTTCACTCTTTGCATGTGTATTTTACAAAGTAAAACCTATTTTGAATCAGATTGGAAAGATTTTTCTCTTTCCACCGGTCTGTGCCAGAATCCAATTATAGAACACATCCCAGTAATGGCAATAAATAATAGTAATAAGAGGAGAATGAGGAATGGGAAGGCATGCTACGTTCTGTTGTTGCCAAATAAGACCCTTTAACGAGAAGCCTGCTTATTCTCTTTAGAGTGACATTTCAAAGGGTTTCTTCCCCATTTGCAACTTAAGAGTTGGAATGCTTCCAGCATCTTGGTGCATTTGAAAATTAACTAAATGAAGCATATATTTTTTAAACTTCATCAGCTTATTTCTCTTCAAAATAAAAAATGTGAGCATATAAGGAATGAAATCCTGACCTCTTTGAAGTCACTTGGAAAATTTGATCTCTCATTGAAACTTGAATTTCACCCCAATTGACTCAAGTCTTACTCCATTATAAGATGCATTGTAGAGACCAGTGTTTTTGTGGGGGAAGTCAGATCGCCATTTAACATCATACTGTTTTAAATTTTAAAACAAATTCCAACTGGCATCTTGCTTGAAGTCATTAAAGAACAGATTGTTCTATTCAGTTTCTCTACCTAGTCACGGAAGTCTGAGAGCCAATACAGATTTTCAAAATGCTCACACAGAACCAGGAGGCCACAAAAGGGTCTACGCTCTTGTGGCTGTACAGCAGAAGCTGTGTACTGAGGGCTTTTCCTGTGGAAAAAATAAGAATATTGTTACATCCGTGGAAAAACGGCTGTCTGTCAGTCAGGATTTGTGAAGAGTCATAGTGGCAGTTTCACTGACAGTGTATTTGAAGCACTAGGGTTCATTGCTTCTGATTAAAACCCTATTGCAGAATAGAGATAGGTCATGTTAAGAGTATTTCTTTGTGCATTTTCAGTGCTGATTATTTTATCTCTGTTTATTTGCTACCAGTTAATTTTCAAACAAGGAAATATCTGTACTTGCTTTCTGACGGCAGTTGTCTACTGCATTCACGATCTGTGGGAACTGACATCTAACTCTACGGACATAATGAACCCCCTATTGGAAGGGGTGCTTAGGGAAGTCACAGCCCTCGAAGCGATGAATTTAGAGACTTCTGTCAGTAGGACTTAATCTCAGCAGTTTTCATGGACCATTTGGTGTGTTTCATATTACTTGGTTTCAAACCTCTTTCCCCTTCCTGTACCCAACATAGAATACACTGTGGATACAGAACTGGTAGTTTGTCTTGGAAAGATGTAAGGGCATCCAGCTGTGTCAACGAATTACTTCGTTTTCTTACTGTACAAGTAAATTGTATCACTTTTGACAGTACAAAGGATAGAATATTGGACTGAATACAGGTGTTAAGACAAAAGATAGTAGAAACTCTGTGAAAAAGTGTGAAAAACACACGGTTTATCTTGCCAGGGAAAATTATTTGTATTTCCAGAACTGCAAGAAGGACAATATGTTCTTTATCGTAAATTCAGTCCAAATTCCTTTCAACAGAGAGACATTCTATAGAGCATATTCAATAATATAGTCCATGCAGACTATGACTAGTGTAAGGAAAACTGGTAGATAATAAATGATAGCTTGCAATCCCTAGAAGAAGTTTATATTTGAATGTTTATATGGCCTTGGATTTATGTAATCCCTGTACCTGGGCTACTGTACAAGGTATGATTCTTCAGTAGAAGATGCCAGGCTCATAGCAAAAACATGCTCCTTTGCTTCCTGACACTTAGTTTGTAGGAAGGAAGCAGGTGAAGTTAGTGAATTGTTTATATTGCAATATATAATAAAACACTCCAAAAGGTGATTTGGGACAGACATGTGTGCATAGAATCATTCAGGTTGAAAGAGACCTCTGAGATCCTCCAGTCCAACCTTCAACCCAACCCTACCATGCCCACTAAACCCTATTCCCTAGGGCTACGTCTGCACGTTGCTTGAACCCCTCCAGGACAACAACTCCATCACCTCCCTGGACTGCCTGTTCCAATCTTTGACCACTCTGTCAGGGTAGAAATTCTTCCTGATATCCAACCTAAACCTCCCCTGGCACAACTTGAGTCCTATCCCTAGCTACTTGGGAGGAGGGTCTCTGATTGGTGATTTCTCATTTTATCTCAATATGAAGACGATTCTTTCCGTGCCTACCATTATGGTTAGGTATCAGTACTAGACTGTAACTTTAAGTAGTCTGAAATTCTCTGCAGCCTTCTATTAAAAATGTGCATCATCAATGGACTTATGATTGTGCCATCAAACAACAGAAATAGAACCTGCTCTAGTAAAGTGCTTCTGGATTATATATACCATTGCGTGAGCAGCTTGCCTCTTGTAGATTTTATACCTTTGTTCTTGTGTGTCACAGAAAGGTAACTAGCAGAGCATGCAACCTATAAGAAATAATTTTCCTTATGCAAAAAAGCAAGAAAGGTGTATTGCTGTGTAGGTGCTAATACTTCTTGGAGACACAAATGTAACCACAGGATGATTTAATTTGACCTGCAAATATAACCCCCAAACTTCTTGCCGTTGTCATGCTATTCTGTCTTAGACAATGCCTGTTTTGGATGGTACTGCTGCTATTCCTGGTAGAACTTACGATGTTTTATTCTTTTACTAACATCAGCAAGCTTGGTTTGTAAGCAAACATGCATTTAGTTGAATGCGTAGGAAGGGGTGACAGGAGCATGGAAAAGAACTTGTAGGAATGCTTACATGTGAGCAGCATGATGTGTTAGTATTTTAAGTGGGAGGGCGTTCAGACCTTTGTTGAAAGCGCCATGCAAAACCAGCACCTTAGAAGTAGCCTTAGAAAGAAACAGTTGTCCAGAATTTAATGTAAATTCTTCTGTTGCTCTAACTCTTCCTTAGGTCTTGTGACATCCAATACACAGTTGGGAATTGAACTATGTATCTGCCCCTTTCTTGTTGTTCTTTACTCTCTCACATTTCTATTACACCTCAAATAATCTGGTTTTAATGAGGTGGCAGCTGTTACATGCCTCCTGCCCACAGTCACAGTGCTAAACCTTGACGCTTTAATTTTTCTGAATAGCTGATTTAGAGTTATTTCAGGCCATAATAGAAACTTTGATTTTTAGTCATGGCTTTTCTTTCTGTCCTGGGAGAAGTGGAATTTACCTGATGTTGTTTATGTATTAGTAGCGTTGTCAACGGGCAACATGTACTGCCTGCAAAGTCTCCAATGTGTGCCAAGCATAAAGAACTCTTTGTTCTGCTTAGTGTGCTAAGAGCTCTGTTTGATCTTTAGGGTATTTTCATCCCAGTGTTCAGTTTTACTGCATTTGATTTGGGGAATTACCGAACATGCAACGTATTGAAAAAAGTGCTCTGTGTATTTTCGGCAAATACTTCCTTCGTTATTGTTGATATTGACGAGACCAACTCAAAGTATTTGGTCTACCCTCTCCATGCCCTGATAGGTTATACCATGTTATACTACATTTTAGCTATTACTTTGCTGTGTCAGTTATAATACATAGAATGATTGTATCATGGTACAAAGAGTGTGCAAAGTTGCCCTAACTGGATTTAAAACAAAAGAAAAATCTGCCTATGTAGAATAGAAACAGTGTCATGTAAAGTCAGCTTTTAACTCATGATTTGAAAGTTTTCAGTGGTTCTAGATTTCAGGTTCGGTTAGCCCAGTGTGCACTGGCATTGCTATAGAGCTGAAGCTGAGAGTCAGTGAAAATGCTTTATTAGATGGAGTCTGTCCATTCACAATAACAGTTAAAAAAAGTATTTTCTTCATGAATTCAAAACATAAATGTCCTTCTACCTGTAAATTAATAGGGTTTAGTAATTCCCTGTTTTATCTCATTTATATAATTTTTGTTACTGTATTTCCACAATCTTCAGTTTTCTGGCAGGTGCCAGGTTCTCCACACATCTCAGTAACTTGCCTTCCTCTGAAGAGGTGCTGCTACTTACTGCATGTCTGCAGCTGAACATACCTTTTCCCCTTCCTGCCTTTTACGTTTTCTTCTGTATAAAACAGTGGTTTGCTATGATATTTCCATATAATTTTATTGCCAAAAAAGAACTAAAAAAAACCAACAAAATTTGTCCTGTGCTTATTGAATGACTAATGTAATAACTTCTAAGGAATTACTCAGGCATTAGCTTCAATTTCCATAGTCCATAGGTTGTAGGCAAAAATAGATGTAATTGTTGCTCATAAATTCTGTGTTGAATTAGTTATTCTTGATGTGAGTTACATTTATTCTCATTAATGTAACTTTTACTGCCCTTAGAAGAGTAGTCAGAGAAACCAATTGGAAATCTGGGATCCAGAATCTCCAGATGACTGGGATCAGACTCAGCTGTCACAGATATCATTTAGTGCATTATAAGAATTTATCAGTGGTCCTCCTTGAAACCGGTTAGGTTTCTTGCCTCTCCTAAGTAAAAGGCATCCCAAAATACACTTTTCCAATTTCTGGCATAGATTTATTTAGGGTTTCATTGAAGAAAATTTATTATGTTGACATTTTATTTAACCTAGGTAATTTTTCTTCCTCTGTGTTGTTTATAGAAAGAGAAATAATTTCTCTTACAGTCTTTATTTTGCTTGCCTAGCAAACTAGGTTGCCTTAGATTCTTTCTTACAATAGGTTAAGTGGGAACTTGTCATTCTTCCTTACCTGCTTCTCACTGACTGGAGTTTTTTGGAGTATGAATAATGAAAAAGGTTTACAGGAGTTTCTGTTGTAAACCAGGACAGCTAGAAACCTCAAAAATAAAAAAAAAAGCTATCACTACTTAGTCAAAAAACTACAAACCATCAATTCAAAACAAATAATAGACCATAGCATAGTTTTGTTTGGAAGGGACTTTTAAAGTTCAGTGAAGAAAATGCAGGGTTAAGACGCAGCAGCAGGTAGGCATCTATCCCAGGGGTACCGGGAAGTTCTAACACCGTTGCATGACACACTGGTACAGTCCTGTGTGTTCCATTTCAGAATTTGCGATCCTGCTGTCCATATTACGTGAAATCTTATTTGTTTGTGTTTGAAGGTTACCTGTCCTACTACTGAGATGTTCTCTGTGGTGGCATAGCTAATGTCCTGATTTGTATGACCAGTGAAATTGTTTTCATGACACTTGAATGTAAGCAATGAATTCATCCCACCTAACTAATGCGCCTAAGCTAGAAGGGTCATCTATCCAAAATCTGTCATGATCAGTGGGGAGACAGTAGTCTCTTTTCATCTACCACAAAGGCAAATCACCCTCCTGACGCAGACATGTAAATGTGATAATATGAATACCATCCCTTCTGCATTAAGCCATCTTTATTAACTAGTTCCTACTTTGTATATTAATTTATTTGTTCAGCTTCCAAATTGGTGTGAAAAGGCATTTTGCTAGGCTTGTCTACCAACTCATAAAAAGTCCTGATCCTAGCTCCAAGAGACTGAGATCCTTTAAGGGGTGGGGAAGAGGGATACAAGACAATACATGCATGATGTTATCCGCTTATAGGTACTGTCAGTTTTAGGAGTGCCTTAGCTCTAGGGGAGCTGACCTCTAAAGTCCTTGTGACTACGTAGCCAAAATGTTCAGCTATGAATACAATCATGTGCATAAATGAATGTTTGCCAACTCTTAGCTTATGAGAATTTTTTTTAGTATAGATACTATGGTCAGACTGCATCCTCATCAGAGAGCGAGAGAGGTCTGAGTACAGAGAAATTTGAAGCGATAACTGATCCAGGTGATCTGTTTTAGTGTTACTTATTTTTTAGTACGCACTTCTGTATATATGCATTAGAAATTCTGCTAGCAATAATTTGCATCTCTGTGCACAGCTGGTGATATTTATTTTGCCACTCCTTGTGCCGTATTTGAATGAATTTCACATTCTGCTTGTCATCTTAAAGTTTTTAATTTATTGAGAAATTCCTTTGTCTTCGGTGTTTGTACTCAGATGTGCCTCTTTAAAATGTTGAATTCCCAAACGAAAGAGGTACTTGTATATCCACTTCTGCGAACACAGACTCACGGAATTATAGAATCACAGAATGACTGAAGTTGGGAGACAGTCCTGCAGGTAATCTGATCCAACCAGCTCTTCAAGCAGGGCCACCCAGAGCTGGTTGTTCAGGATCATATCCAGATGGTTCTATGTTGTCCATCAGGTGTGTTTCCTGATAACTGGTAGCATTTACATTTCAAACTACATTTGTTATGAATAGTGCTTTGAAATTTATGCAGCAGCTTATTATTGCAAAACTTACGTATTTTGCAATATATCTGTGTCTGTGAAGGAACCACATAGCCACACTTGAGAGTATCACTAGATTTCAACTTATTAGATCTAGAATAAATGTATTTGAAGTGTTCAACTCTCAAACACAAGCTGAAAGAACTAGAAAACTCAGTTGGAAATACTTGCTTAATTACCAGTTTCATCTCTCTACTGGCATTAGTAATAGTTTTTTTAAGATGTCGCCAGCTCAAGTTTAAACAACTGAAATAACTTGGACCCTGTCACTTTCTTCAGTTCAGGGTTGGCTGTCCCATGGAAAAATTCAAGTTTCAGGACATCCTTTTGTGCAAAGAGCACTACCAATAAGAAATGCCTCACTTATTCTCTGAAAAGAAACCAGCATGCGAGTATGCTGTGTGTAGCAGCAATAGTTAAAAGGGAGATTGTGAGTTTTTGTATTGATTCCCTGAGTGGGTTTTTTTTTTTCCAGATAAATATGTGAATAAAAATTACAAACAAAACACAAAAAGCTTTGAACTCAAATTGGCAACATCACCAAGGCTGTGTTCCTTCTCACTTTGGCAGTTTCAAATTCAGCAACCAAAATGCATTTAATTGATGTTTGCCAGTAAAAATAACTGTCTTTTTTCTGTGCTCCTAGCTTTGTTTATGTAGAATTAAGTGTTTTGGGAGATAGTCAGCTAAAACCAAACTTAAAAGTTAACATTATTGTAATAATTAATAATATCAGTGCTTTCAGGGTCAGAGCAAAAGATAACTGCTGCCCACTAGCATGAAATCAAGAATTGTGAGTACATTTGATTTATTAACTTAAGTAGACCATCAGTTTATATAATAGTTCTACAAAAGTAATGTTTTCTTTAGATAATTTATTTTGTATTAGTTCAGCTGGTAATAGGATGGGGCTATTTCCATAGTAGAAGCTCGTAGGTATTACACTAATGCAATTGCATACAGTAAGTGCTGTGAAGACATTGCTTACTCTGTCTTCTAAATTGTAAGCACTATGTGTATATATATATATATATGATCTATATGTGATTGATTTCTTTATCAAAGAATCAAAAGATTGATTCCTTTAATCAAAGGAATCTTGGCATGGGTAAACTATATTAGTTAACTGAGGAGTGTTACAAACACCCAATGTATCCACTATCCAATATTCCCACCTCCTGCATGTTCTTTTTCCAAACAGTGTTGACTTCTTTGCTTTGAGACACATCATATTCCTCACTTTCACTGGTATAGAAAACTCACTTTTACAAATTGTCTATATGTATTTAGAACATCTGACTGGTCTACTACTGAGACTGCAAGGCAAACACTGTATAGCGCGTGTATGCTGAGCTATTGAAATAAGAGTGTATTTATTACAAGTGGTCAGACTATAATTCTTCGCGTAGTGGGTTGGGTGATTTTGTTTGGCTTTGTATCCAGGACTGTTCTATCTTTTGGTTTTCACCCCAATCCACTGTGATGAGGCTACACCAGAACCCACTGAGAAATGCACGTTTCTGTGAATGCTTCACAGTACCTTTAGTTACAAAGAATAGGGTGTTCAGGATCAAAAGATGTCAGGGCTGAGTCAGCTTTGGCTAGATAGCCAGACATTTTTGTCCTGGAAACTGAGCAAGAACAGGCTTTTATGTCTTTTTATTACCTCTCTGTGTCAGCCAAATAAGAAGTGCTATGAGTGTAACCTCTCTCATGATCTTTCTATCTCACAATCTGTTTTTCTCATGCTTCCTTCACTTCATCTTTTGCGTATTCTTTAAAGGGCAGGGTTGAGAGAAAACAATATATTGCTTTGAAACATGTACAATGTATGCTTTTGGTTTTCATTCCTAAGGAGATCTTGTACATAGTTCTTTTCCTCTGTACAAAATTATTTCCCAGCGTCACAAAGTGAACCTGGGTGAAAACTGTGGCATCCTTCAGAATCTGTACCTTGAGAAACATTGCAGAAGATTCATGGATGAGTTGGGATGGCAGTGGGTTTCTAATGGGCTTCTTTGGAAGCACATAGGGATCTGGATTCCAACAGGATATGGGCATGTTGCCTGCTTCTCTTATTGAAAAGTGATAATGTTTCCCAATTGCACCTCTTGTTTTTTTATTGGCCTTGTGCAGCACTGTGTTGCATTGGGAAGCTAGTACCAGCTCGTGTTGTGCAGTGTCCAGAGTACACAGAGTGGAAAGCTAATTTAAAGTTAGTAAGCCTGGTACATAGAGGGCCAAGCTCTTCTCAGGTCATCTAATGATAGGACAAGGGGCACCAAGTGTAAGCTGGAACATAGGATGTTCCACATAAATATGAGAAGGAACTTCTTCCCGGTGAGGGTGACAGAGCACAGGAACAGGCTGCCCAGGGGGGTTGTGGGGTCTCCTTCCCTGGAGATGCTTAAACCCACCTGGATATGTTCCTGTGAGACTTGGTCTAGGTGATCCTGCTGTACTGGAGGGATTGAACTAGATGATCTTTCGAGGTCCCTTCCAATCCCTAATGTTCTGTGATTCTGTGATCACTCAATATGTCCCGTGTCTGCTCCTGCCTCTCTATCACCACTGAATCTGCCCTCATTAAAACACAGAGTGACTCAAGGTGAAAATCTTTTTAAAATCCTGGAACCAGTATTATCCTTATTTCTCCACCATAATCATTCACTTCTTATGACTCTGGTATCTGTGACCCTATTCTGTATTGATCATCCCTTGTTCATTATCCAAATGTCAGCTTCCACTTTTGATCAGCCAGGGGTATCTTCTGAGACCTCTTACATTTTAAAAAAATCGTCACTGAGCTTTTTCTCATGCTGCTCTTCACACTTGAATAGAGCTCCCCATAAACATCCACAACGTTATCTGAAACATGTCTAAGGGTCTCTTTTGCTACATCGCCTGAGTCATCAGTGCTGCTAACTAGCAAGGTGTCATGCTCTATTACCACCACATGCCATGTTAGCTAGTACTCGCTAATTGTTTTTTCAGTCTCCTACGCCTGACACCCACCCTTCACATATTTATAGATATTAATGAGGTCACCCCTTAGTCTCCTTTTCTCCAAGCTCAAGAGACCCAGATCCCTCAGCCTTTCCTCATTAGGGAGATGTTCCACTCCATCATCTTTGTGGCTCTGCATTGGACTCTGTCCAGCAGTTCTGTGTCCTTCTTGAGCTGAGGGCCTCAGAACTGAACTCAATATTCAGCTGTAGGAGATGAGAGATAAACTGGAGAAGTGATATATAGACACTGTGAAAAGTCGAATAAAGATGAAGCCTTCTGTGTTTGTTTTTAAAGCAGCTAGACACTGAAGAACATTTGTATTGTGAAAGCTAGGGCTGGAGAATACTAGGAAAATCAAAGAAAAGTGGAGTAACGTTTAGAAAACAAACTAGGAAATTAAATATTCTGCAGAGAATGAAACAACTTGTCAAAATATTATTGTAAAATGTTAATTCTTGCTTAAATCAGCACAGTTCTTTTATTTGAGGAATTTTAATCGATTTTTTTTAGCAAATCAAAATTTTATGAAGGTTTTCTGACCAGGTCTAGCACAATTTTTCAACACAGAAGAATTTTCCTTTACTATACCGGTATCAGCTAGGTTGTTACTTCTTCAGCCTCTTTATAATTATGCCATCTGGATGAAGGACAATATAATTCATGATAACTACTTCTAGTTAGGAAAGTGTACGCTGAGTTCTCAACTCAAAAGAGTGATGCCAGACTACTTCTTAACTACTAGTGTCACCTAATTCTAGTGGTTAAAAGTTTATTTACATGCTCAATCAAAGCTGTTTTAAGCTTTCTGTTACTCCTGGTGAGTTTAGCTCTAAACTTTTGAAAAAGAAACATTATGTTTCCCAACTTTCAGGTGAGATTTGCCCTCTTGTTTTACCATATTTTTGAAGTAATGCTGTACAAGTAAAGGAATTATTGAGAAATGTTGGAATCTATACACAAAAAGTCTAATGTCATTTACTGGTGTTCTGCAACTGAAGTTCTTTTTCTCCAGTCCTACATATTTTTCTCTTACCTTCTCTTTCTGTTGCAAATGAAATTTCATATAGGTTATCCACTTAGAAACTGTAACTAATTTCTCTTATTGAATAAGCAGAACAACGTGAATGAATAATCATTTCCTTGCAGGTATGTGTTAGTTTAAAAACATCTCTTTGAAACTGTTCTTTTAAGACAGCTGTATTCATGATCAAGAGCAAAATAACTGCATTTTACTGGAATGATTGAAAGACTGGAGGATGTGATTGTATTCCAATGCAATATCAGTTTGGAAAAGGTGACGTCCAGGTAGAGTGGTAAGTGTGTGTGCTTACACAGAAGGCTGGATACTGGAAGAGTCAATTTTCCTTTGGAGATGTCCACATAATAATTATCTAATTATCTCTGCAACAGCGTGCTGTATGAGCCATCAGTGAGACAGACTGCAGTTGCTCCTCATCTAGGCGTTATTGGACTGTTAACAAACGGATCATGGGAGTTATTTGTCTGGTGTGGTTCTTGCCTTGTGTGAAGGTGGTGTTGCACATGGAGAAAAGCACAGGGAAGAGCAGAACTTGTGTTCTCTCTTCATTTTGTAACATCAAAAGCCATAAGGCACAAGAAGCGTGATGGAGTGTCTTGGACTGTGACGGGGGGGAAACATTCTTTGGTATATATCTCACCCATGTTGTATGCAGGGTTATACAGACTCTTGTCCCAGTTGGCTTCTGGTTCATGCCTGTCACTAAGTTCATGTCAGAGTGTATGTGGTTATGAAATTATATTAGTATTAATGTCTGGGAAACAGAGCCCCAAACGGAAGCAAATGCAGGTGCACTTAAATACATTGAAATGCACCATCTTAGATACTTTCTTCTTTCAGCCTTCTCTAATTTTCTAGAAGCTGCTCAGTATGTGTACAGGCCATTTAAACCTTTCCAAACATTCTAAACTAAGGAGTTGTTTCATGGGCATACAGCTCATCTTGTGACACTGTCCAGTCCTGGGGGAACTGTGTGCTTCTGCTCACAAGGGTGCTTGTTAGTTTTTAGATCTGGCAAACTGAAAGAATATGTTTCTTTTTATTTCACTTGTAACAGAAGCCCAAGAAAAACAAAATACACACAAAAAGGACACAAAATGTCCTTATGTTTTCAGCCAAATCACTTCAATAATATTAGAAAATATAGGACCAAGAGAATCCAAGTATTTGACCGCATAGTGCAGCCCCATCATCAAGAATAAGAAGAATCACATATTTCAAGGGAATGCAGAAATAAGGAATAATCAAACAGTTGGGAGAAAGTTACTTCAGCCTGCCTCTTCTTTTGCCTTGATATCTGGATATTCCCATTTGTACATGTTGCTGAAATCTGTGATACCCTTCAGCCTCAATGACAAGACTGTCCTCTGTCATCAGTGCTGAGTAGAGTTTCATTCTCTGTGTGAGAGACTAGAAGAGCAAGGTGGACTTCTGTTCATTACAGGTCCATGACCTTGAGGATTGTTTAAGCTGTACTGCCCACTTTGGATTTGTCTTTCATATCTATGGCTTGCTTTGCTTTAAATTCAAATTCCAATTCTTTGGGCTTGTTTACTTTTTCTTCTTTTTTTTAAAAAGTCCTCATTGTTTTGCATCAGGAAGCTTCTAAAATGTCTTTGAAGAGTTATATAAGCTATATTATAGTTCATCCTTTGTACATTACAACTTGTGATTATTTAATTTTAGAAGAATAGGAATGTCTTCTGTTAGAGGATTTTTCCTGTGATAAAAACAGGGTGTCAAATTTCCCTCTCCTGCATCCACAGCTCTCCAGAAATCAGTCAGCTCTACAAAGGTTAATAAGCCTAGCTTGTATGAAACCCCTGAGAAATCCTATAGCTGTGTGGGAAATGTCTAACTCCCGTTTCCCTGTTCATTTCTCCTCCTCTTTCCTGTTAGGTTTCTTTGGGAAGAATCTCAGAAGCTAAAGACATGCCTCTTTTAATACAAGTACACAGATCCATAGAGGCAATGTTGGATGTTGTGCCTCTTGAAAGAATGAATGGGTGTAGGTTCAAATTACTTCCAGTTCACGTACTGGTATTAGCTAAGTTGTCTGTGTTTAGTAAGGATAAAGGAAAAATCATTCAAATATATTCTGATTTAGCCATTACAACTTGCAAAAGATTTAAACATTTTTAAAAATGTGCTGGTTTTGCTATAAATTTCTGATCTTAATATAAACCAGAAAATTAGATACCTGATTTAAATCTTTTAGCCATCAAGAAGGACATTGTAAGCTGTGAATTTTCCCAGAGAAAGTCAGTGCTATAGCTCAGATTAGTGCTGTGCTCTCTGCTCTTACTTGGATTACTTGTACTTCTGCATGTACTTCGTGTTATTAAATTGTTTCAACTTGTGATCAAAGTTCATGCTACCACAAATCACCAGATGGCTGTCTGAAAGGATATGTACAGCTGTTGTGGGATCTGCAGCCTGCAGCCCACATAGATTTCCTACGGACTTTTGAAATTCCTCTCTATCAGTGTTCTGGAAATACAGAGAATGTAGCAGAGAGAGTCACATTCCCCATTTCTAAAACACATGTGAAAAATAGAAGCATTTTATAATCACCCAGTGCTGAACACATGTAAGTGAAATAAGCATCAGAGTACGGTTACCTTCTAATTGCTTTCTCCTTGGGTTCTGCTCTCAGATTCTGCTTTAGATTTCCATGTGTGGTGCTAAGGCAGGAGTCTGTCCAGAAGACAAACGAACATGCATGCGTAACAACTGCAAGTCCTTCACTGTAAGTGACAAGTACCTGCTGCGTGCATCCCAAACTAGGGTATTTCTGACCTTGCTACAATGAAGTAGTTTTTCTTTTGATTTGGGGGCTTTGTGATCTGACATGTTTATAAACATACACAGTTCTTGTTCCCATGCTGGTTTTTCTTTCTCCTACATTTTCAGTCCACTGTCTTTTGCCCTTCTGTGCTGTATCCTCTCTGATCAAATTACCATATGTTCAAAATTCAGCTGCAAGCTTTCTGACTTGCCCTCAGTCCTGGGAACATACCACCCTCATTTTGATGTCTCTAAATTAGTTTCCTGTACAATTTCCTGTCAAACATGAGTTTCACGAGCCTTGCCCTTGAATGCGTGATCAGTTCTTCTCACTGCAAAGAAATTCTAGCTGCCTAACTAGCTGGAACATTTTCACCAAGCTTGCTTTATAGGAGTGGAAAGGTGAAACTAATGAGATGCATTTTGGTTTTTTTTTTTTTAGTACTAACTCTTGGAAATGGATCAGCAACGATAACTTGGGTTAGCTTTCACATGAGAACTCTAAGCAGGAGTTTCTAGTAGTCATGTGTTTGTGTGAAGAAATTGCCCTCTCCCCACCGACCTTTCTTTGCATTGTGTAAATTATTTTTCATTTTTTTATGTTATGATCCCAACTACCTTAATATTCTTACATCTTGATAACATAAAATGCCTTTGCAGGAAAAAAGTGGTGTCTGCTAGTTAGCATCTTAACACCACTTGCAGGAATAGTTTTTATTTCAACTTGTTGTGTGACTAAGATGATGACAGAAAGCATTCCCAAATGCAAATGTCATTTCCTGAGGGATGAGTTCTGAGGATGTTTTGTCTCACTGAGATGGCTTCTGCTGCAGGATTCATGTATCTCATCTGAAAGATCAGATTCAGATAAATATGATTTCCAGTCCACCTAAAATCAGAAGCTACTTTCAAAACTTTATCTCAGATTTGTTCTTTGCCACTTGCTTTTGGCTACTATGAAATTTGATTTTTGTATGGAACAGGATTAAAAGTGTAGATACTAACTTCTAAAAATCTAGTTTCTCATGTCCTTGTTTGTTATTAAATTGAATTATCTAAAGACTGCTTTCTTACATCAAAGTTTTGCAGGGCACATGGCTAATTCTGGGTCTGTTTCTGGCACAGAATGCCCCTTGTGCTGACTGCCAAGACGTGAACCTTTTAGCTTCTTACCTATCTCCAGGTAAAGTAATAAAAATACCTGACTTTTAACAATTTGCTGAAAACGCTGACTAGGGAAAGCAGCAAATAAATATCTTTTGCTTTCATGCAATAGTTGTAGGATAACTTTCAAAGGCTCAAGATGTTGTTAAGACTGAATTTTTAATGAAATTGTCTAATGTTAAGAAACAGTAACTGGTGCCCAGTGTTTTAGGGATAAATTTTGCTCTGACTTAATTTGTTAAGTTGCAAGAATACCTTGGCACAGTGGGTCTAAGCTTTAGTATGAAACTAGGTGACTGACTGAACAAGTCCAATCTTACCCTCCAACCAGCTGTAGCTAGAGAGGAAAACCCTTGTTTTCACAGCCTCTGGCTTATGACCATATTTTTTGGTTATTGTTTTTCTCTTGACATCTCTTTCTGACCAAACTTAAGACAAAAACATTTTTGTGGAGTTCTTCATAGATGTTAGGAACAAAAGAAGTCATGCTGTGCTGTCTTGCATTTTTGATATGTACCTTCATCTAGCTTTTCAGGTCAGGAGCAGCTGTCCTTCTCTGTAGGACAGGTAGTAGACAGGTCTTGGTCTTGCAAACTTTAGAGGCAGCAAGAGTTAGGAGGGCAGGTTTGGGGTGAAATAAGAACTCTCTTTCAAATTTGTGTTTAGATAACTTGTGGCTGATAATGTCTGCTGACTTAGAATATGTATCTGGTGGGATGTGAGACAAGACATTCTTTGCTGGATTGGACCCCAATGCCAACCATTTTAACTTAATGGTAAAAATGGACCAGGCCTCCTTCCAGCCTCTTGTGAGGAAATAGGGAAGTGTCTGAAAAACTTGTGGAGGTGCTGACTACATCTACCCTGCCAGATATTTTTGATCTTACCATCTATTCCGTAATGACTTAACATTGATAGTCTAAGTCAAAACCAATATGCAGCCATATATTTCAGGCATGCAGTCAACTGCTTCTGCTTTAGAAATAGTAAAAAGTCTCATTCTTATGTCACTACTCCCCCATTCCAAAATTTAATAAACCCTTGAAGCCTGTATTAGCTTAAACCCTAATCCTTATGTCATCTTCACTCTCTGCCCGCTTTCCCTTCTCTGTGCCTCAGCAACAACCTCAATTTTACCTCTTTAGCAGATGAAGAAGTAGGAACAGCCTCAGAGGGAAAGGGATTCAGTTACTATCATGAACAGAAAAACAGATGGATGGAGGAAAGGAAGAAAGTGAACACAACATAATTTTCAATTGCGGTTGATTGTCTGAAGTTGGGCAGAAGGAACTGTGCCCAGATAGATATGGGAAAATACGTATATCAAGTGTGCGTTTTGAGAGAGAGCAGCTACAGCTTTAAACTCTTATCTTTTCTCTTTGAACTGTCCTCTTGTCCCACTCTATATTTAGCCGATGCAATGTGGCAAATGCTAGAAGAGAAGCTGTTACTTATCATGTAGGCCCAGAATGTGCTTCAGTCTTGTAATGGCTATGTGACCAAGTACCTAGAAGTATATCAAAATGGTACGTTGCCACTTATTCCTACCAATTATCAGAGGAAGGACATTTCCCTCAGAGGGATAATCGTTCTTTAGTGGTTTACAAATAATATCTGATTTTTTAAAAACCCCACTATTTATAGCTGCAGTATGATACCCTTGCTTTCTAAACAGCGTCTGGTACTGTCTGGTAAATGTGGGTAAATACTGAAAGTTTAATGACTGCTACTCCAGAGTTAGTGGACCAAGTGAATACACTTTTATGTCCTAATTTTTTCCAATTTGTCTATGTACAGTCCAGGATATTTTTCTAGTTTTCCTGTGTTTTTAGATGATTGCATTTAGATATGAAGAATGATGTGCAGAGAACAGTGGTTCAAAAGATCAGTTTTCACTTGTGTTATAGTTTGAAGTGTTTGCAAGTTTTTTGGCTTGAGGCATTGGGAAGTTGCTCTGCCAACTTCTGACATTTTTTCATCTCTTCACACAAGAACAAGGAGTTTGGAGATTCCAGTTTCCAGTGTCTCTTTCTTGTGAACATCACTTTTGTCTGCTCTTCAGAGAGAGACACATGTCTCAGCACTAGGCATGGCAGCCATCTTGCCCTGGGAATGTGATGAGTGGAAAAAGTGGTACCTCAAGAGTCAGTGGACGAAAGGTTTCATCTGAATTCTATTGTTTGCTGAAATGGAGAAAGTTCTTCTCTCATTTATGGCCATAGGAATTGGCATGCTGGAAGTGAAGGACTGGCTTGAAAGAGAGAACTGCAGTTTAAAATGCCTTCTGATGCTGACAGATGTGTGCATGGACTGAATGGACTCCATGTTTCCACATGGAGCAAGAGCTGCTGGAATTCTATTCCCTTTGGGGGAATGAACATATTAGCTCGGCCTGCTTATGTAAGAACATGGGATTTATCTCTGTATGTCTTTCTGTGGGGTTTTTATGTCATTTTCTGCTGAACTCTGAACACATCTCCTAGACTGATTTCTGAGATGGGATAGAGATTTTAAATTTTAAACTTCTTCAGGACCTAGAGTGCTGTTCATACATGGTAGCTATTCAAGACATTGGTGCCTCTGGATACTGAATCACAGAATGGTAGGTGTTGGAAAGTCCAACCCCTCCTACTAGAGCAGCATCATCTACAGAAAGTTGCACAGGAACATGTCCATGTAGATTTTTAATGTCCAGTGAAGGAGACTTACTTATATACGTAAGTAACATTACTAGCAAAATGTAGTTTCTTACCAATTTTTAGATCTCTGGTGTGACTGTAGACAGAACGTCTAGAGTCTGTAGACTGTCTCCCTCTCTGTAAACTGACCTCAGTTTAGCTAAGTTCTACTTAAACTATTATTTCCTAATTAAAACCATAAAAACACGAGTTCTTTAGCTATTTGAAACCTTATCAGAAAATCTTTTTTTTCCTCTGGAGATTAATACACCATTTAGTGTTGGAGGTTCATATACATTATAGTTGTTTATCAGCTCAAACATTGCCGGAAACAATTGTCACTTAGGAAGTGTTTTCCTCACTGTCTCGCAGAGCAGAGTCACTTCTAAGTACATCCTCTTGAGGGAGCTCAAATGAACTTGTGTTTCATTAGAAGGAAAAGGCAAATGATTCCTTCCAATCCCTAATGATTCTGTGATTCAGAGCAAACCAGTTGCATGTATTTACAGAAAATTGCTTAGAAACAATCTTAGAAGAAAAGAAAGAACAGATAGCAATTGTAGTGAGGTTGTTGCCTTGGGAAAGTGAATGTTGCTCATAAGAAAGTGAAAGCTTGTATTCACTATCTAAACATCAGTAGATGATCACTTCCTTTAGTTCTCTGTTCTATCTGTCTGTCTGGACTTGATGAATTAAGGAGGTAGGAACTTAAATACAAATTTTAGTTGAAACACAATGTTTTGTTGAAATTTGTGATTAATTATTACTGAGAGGATTTTGTTCTGATACAGTTAATGGGTAGACAATAAGCAAGAAAAGCAAGGAAAATCTTTTCTGAGAACTGGAACACAAAAGTCGTATGACCTTATGATGGATAGACCTCTATTCTCAAGAGATGCTCAGTGATTTAGTGGGAGCACATGACTGCTTTCTCAAATATTGGCCAAGTGCCTAGTAGTGAAACAAACTTTTTAACTATTATACGCTGTAGTCATTTGCAAGCCATCAAAATATTTAATTTTAAATGTAAGGTAAGATGTAATCCTGAGATGAATCATGTTCAGCTACTATTTTTCTACACTGTCCTTGGAATTAAATTTTCTTGTACAAGATAAAAGAAACTACTGTTTTGTGAAAAAAATGTAGTAGTCAAAAAATCCAGAGAAACCCTGCAAGTTCCTACTGACAATTAACTGACTATACAAAATGACCTTTCTCTAACACAGATTAAAAAAGTTATATTATCCTTCTATCTAAAGTCTACTTTGTCACTTTGCTCGTTTTAAATGGTCAGCACCAGCCTGCAAAACATGAGCTTCCTCAAGAAAGGCTACAGCAAATGACTCTAATGAGTTACTTCAATGACCCTTCAGTAATGTGGTCTGACTTGATCTTGAAGATCAAAGAACTTCATTGCTTCCAGGAGACTGAGAACTCCTTGCACATACAGGGGTAGCCCTCCGTGTAACTTTCAGCAAGAAGATTTGATTTTAGCCGCAGGTTTGCCACTTAAGAGTCCCCATTCCTTGACATCCTGGTGGCATGATGCTTTGGCCAAACTCAAGCTTCTTTTTCTTGGATGGTTTTCATAACAGCTATTCTCCTAGGTGTTCTATCCTCATTGTGTCTTTTGTTATTGTTTCAGTGCTTTCCTTAACCTTTATTAACCAAACATAATTCTAGAACTGCAAAAACCCAGTTAAGATCAGTCGTGTTATGTTTTACTGTGCGTACTTGTAGTTAAGCTTGGAGAAGATAATTTTTCTAAGTGGCATTGCAGCAATTACAAGACTGTGTGTTCAGTAGGCTATTATCACGTCTAATCTTTGTTTACTAAATAGTAAAGCCAGCTGTGCCTATGATTTATGGGCATATTTTGCTACAAAGAAATTTCTCCCTTCTCAACAGCAGAAAGTATCTTCTCCCACCATAGAAAGCAAGGTAAGGTGGATAAAAAGCTTAACTTGAGCATTAGTGCACTTGTAGTTATGTGATGTCATCACTCAGCTTGAATACCCATCTCTCAAACTACATAAAGAATGAGTTTATAAACATAAAACTTTGAGACTAAGCCAGTTTGTCTTTGGACTTCTCTAAGTACGGAGAAAATAGGGAAGAGATGGCAGAAGTGTTTTGAGCTGTCCAGAGCTACTCTGCAGAGGGGAACAGACTGTCCTGTGACAGAGTTCTCCAAGTACTGGTCAGCTTGTTTGGTTCAACATTGTTTCCAGCTTAGTTTGATCTGTCATCTGCATCTAAATCTAATCCTGTCCTTTAAATTCCCCTAAGTTTTGAAATAAGGGGGTATTTCTGGCAAGAACCACTCTTGGCAATTCAACAACAGTGCAGAAGTAGCACGGAGTCTGTTTTGTATCAGCTGGACAATGCAGAAGGGCACAGTGAGACCTGTTCTGCGAATTTATATATGCATCCTTTAAAACATTTCTGTCAGGCTTCACTTAAGTAGTCAAATGCTGACCATTGCAGCTACATTATGGTTCACAAAGCTATCTACCTTGTGAAAATATTTGGTGAAACCATTACTTTATGTACTTCAAATCAATGGAGAAGGGGGAGAGATCCTCTATTTATTGTTTTCTTTTTCTGATGTAGAAATGAAATCTAGCTGGCAGTACTGAGGCCTGGGCACATCTGCTAAACAGTAATGATAACTTTACAGGAGGGACAATGTTCCCAGTATCCAGTAGGTTAAGACTCTTCCTGTGTCTTGTGTTTGTAGAGAGTTTCTGTTCTGCTACTTTTGACGTTGCTAAGTGCTACTTGTTAATAGAACCTAATTCCACCTTGAACTGAAGTGTCTTTTAGAAAACCATTTATGTTGATTTAACAAAAGGTAAGTTATTCCAAGAGGAGCCTATCCTGAGTATTTAAGAACCAACCCACCAAACCCAACCAAACAACCACAACACAGTCTAGTTCTGACTTGAAATTGTCTATTTTTGAATACCATTCGTACTATCCTCTTAAAACTTTTTGAGGTTAAATTATTTTCTATCCTCTTTCTATTTCCTAGCCAGTAGTCACAAGGTGGATTAAGATGGTCCTTTAACTGGCTTTTGTTAGTCTAGACAGGTTGCACTTCTAGGACTTAACATTATTGCCTGTAGTTCCTATGTTCATCGGTTACTCCTTTTCTAAACTGTATTCATGTTATTAGGATACCGCTTGGTCGGGCCATCACATCAGGACCTGGTATTCTGTCTGCATGATATCACTGCTAACTACTGGGGTATAATCTTTTCCTAATGATGCTCTTGCGTGGGTATCTGTCGATTACACTTGTCGTTTTTGGTTCCACTAGTGTATCAGGCACTTTGTGTCTAGCTAATTATCCTCTAAAGTCCTATCCAGTGTCATGGTTTTCCAAGACAGGGTTTTATTTTGCATATTCATGCTTTTTGTTTTTTATTTTAAAAGTAGCACGTGTCTTTTATGAAGTAGTTTGCTATTTGCAGATATGCAAATTACTGAGCAGTCCTGACAAATCTGAACCAGCAAACTCTCTTCTTAGCCTATCCTAGTGTCTTCCTATCATCAGCAGACTAATCATTTAATGTACCCCTGCTCAGGAGAAGTATGGATTGATAAGTAGTGTAACATCATGAAATGGCTTTTTAGTGATTTTGTGTATGCTGCGGAGGAACATAAAGATGGATAAGTTGTGACACATCCTTGCCCCAGCAAATGCACTGTTTCTTCCTGCACATTTGTTTGTGCTGAAGTGTTGTGGCAGCTGGGGTCTCTGTTACACTCACTCAGGATCAGTTCCAAATATGGTGAAAGAGTAGAACTGAGCAATGTACAGAGCCAAGCTGATTCTTTGGGAATGTGTTTGTCCAGTTAGAATTCTGTTTACAGTTCTGTTTTGACAGCAAACTAGTAACTTTGAGTCGTCTAAATGTGTGCTGTATTGGTTTGTTTTCTGTTTCACACCGAGCTGAGATTGTTTTGTTACTTCCCAAATGGCCCAAAACTGCTTTATCTCCAAATACACAATTATTTAACTCTCTTGGGTCTGTGTTCAGTCTCTGGGTCACTCTGTTAAGCAGCACTTGATAGCAAAGACTGTAGATAACATAACAAGTAGGACTTGAAGTTTGGGCAGGAGCATTTTCTGCTAATATGTAGTCGCATTAAAAAAATTAGGCATATGACACTACAGCTAACTTCTAACCACTTCTGAAGATCAGAACCATGATTTTTGCCCATGATTTTGTCAAAATAAAGAAGTGGAAAGTTGGCTGGCACATGAAGAAACAGCGTTCCATATTAATCTGCAAAAGTCACCTGATTCAAAGTGGTCTGCAGAACCTTTGCTTCATGTACTACCACCTATTCCAGACCACAGCATCACTCTTGTTTTCACTTGTTTCTTTAAGTCTCTTAAAATATCACTGCCTTTAAAGCAAATGAATTAACTGAACTGCTGAGACCTCAGTGTTCTCCCATGATTCTTTCAAATACAAATTCTCCAATTCTCCCTTGCTCTTGTTTTTTAATAGGCAGACTTCTGTCTCCTCATCTTCCCCTCCTCCTTCTTGTCTTTTGGCACAACTCAGTGTGTGAATTGTGACACTTGCCACTCTATGACCAAAATACCCTGAACTACACTTCACAACAGCAGTGGTGAACTTGACAGAAAAACAGGAGCCTAAGGCAGAGACAGTAAGGACTTCACACTTTGTGTTTCTGCTGTTTGTCCTTTATCTGCTGCACAAATTCATTTGGTTTTGATTACAACCCACTGGGGTAATTTTGTTTAAACAAAATTTATGCAAAGTATTATACAAGACTAACTCAGGCTTTCATTGCAGCTACAGAGCTTTTCAATTGGAACAAGAGTAGACAGGAGTCTCTAAAATTGATGTTCTGTAAATCCAGACTAATGATAAGACTATATTGATTAAGCTAAACTCAGGTGTTACAAAATGTATGGGTTTAGAAGTTATGCTATAAGGAAAGTGCGATGCAGAAGGGATGGTGACAGTCACTCTAACTACTGGACAAATACAGGTGCCTATTATGCCAGTGCAGTTGTGGTCACGAAGGTTGTAGCTGCCTCACAGAAACACAGTTGGGGTTTCCCCTTCAAGCACTTTGAAAATGTTCTAGTAAGCACCCAAACTTAGTAACTAAGTTCAACAACTACATTTTCAGGATTTACCCAACACAATTTATTTCTGTATATACCAAATATTCACAAGAACAAAATAATGAAAATGAGGTACTGATTATGAAGACTGGCTGAGAGCTGGGGCTCTTCATCCTGAAGAGAAAAAGACTCTAGGGGGACCTTATAGCAATCTTCCAATCCCTGAAAGGGGCCTATCTGAAAGCTGGGGAAGACTGTTGACAAGGGCAGGGAACAATAGGATGAGGGGTCACGGTCTGAAGCTGGAAAAGAGCAGACTGAGGCTGGACATGAGGATGGTTCTTTAATCTGAGGGTGGTGGATTTGTGGAACAATTTGCCTAGAGAGGTGGTGGAGACCCCATCCCCGGAGCCATTCAAGGTCAGGCTTGCTGGGGCTCTGGGCAATCTGTTCTAGTTAGTGATGTCCCTTGTTTGTTGTAGGGGGGTTGGCCTAGATGAACTTTTGAGGTCCCTTCCAACCCAATACAGTCTGTGATTCCATGATTACTGTGTCTACTACATGGGACTAGTTAGATATTCCTCATGCTACATTTTAACATTTTTGGGTTTTGTTATACATAAGAGTGAAATACTGGGACAATATTCCTCTTGAAAAACTTACAGTGAAACCAGTGTATTCACAAATAATAGCTGATGTGAAACTAAAGTGAAAGTGCCTTTTATTTTTACTATCATTATATCCCCCCCCTTTTGATTTCAAATGTGTTTAATCTTAATTTCTAACTTGATGCTTAGTTCATCTACTCTTTTGAAAGACTACAGTGGAAAGTAGGCTTTGTGTTTCCAGTGGCTTTGTAAAGAGAACAGGGAGAAACCCTTACCCCAAAATATATTCTCCCTTCCAGAAATACTGCTTTTAATTACCTTTTTCTTTCAGCACTAGCTGTGCTCGTCTCTGTATCTACATTCATCTTAAAACAACCTAAGGCTTTGTATAAAATAATTATTGAACATTGATTTTCCAAGATGCTAATTCAAGCTCTTGTCACTTACACTACATAGAACCTTTCTCTGTCTCTTGCCAGTCTTTCTGCAACAGGTGGTTTATTTACAAGTGCATTGTAAAGATGGTATTGCAAGTACAGAGAGACTGTTCCACAGGAAAAGCGACCAAGGATGATCTTGCTAATGCTGCTATTCATGCAGCACGGAGATTCAAGTTACTCCTGCACATTTCTAGAGTCTGTTCCCAGGATACTGCAGGGGGGAAGAAAATATAAAATATACATTCTCTGACTTTAGCTTTATCAGTGGATTTGTTTTCCTGTTGTTTCCTTTTATATGGTTCTGTGATGTATTTGAAAGTTCACCCCTTCCAGTTTTAGAACCATTTGTACTTCAGGTAGAACAACTTTTTCAGGCAGACTGAACAGGATTGATGTGATTAAAATGTCACAATATTTGAAAGCTGTTGTTTTCCCTAACATAATAGTTCTGGAGTTAATTCATAGTGGTGTAAGAGCTTCAGCAAAAGATTAACTCAAATCTGAGGATTTAAAGTTGATTTGTGTATTCAGTTGAATTGAAGCTAAACTAGTTGACGTGACTATGACTGCATCTCCAGTCTGCATCCTACCTGAACTGGTAACAATGTCCTTTCTAACATCTTCATAAGCAATGTGCTTGGCTATTTCAAGGTTCAAATGCCTTGTAATTTTTCCGTAATTTATGAGCAGTAGTTGTCACAGTCACATCTGCTGAACTGAGGTAATGTGCACTATTATTTGAACAGAAAAGAAGCCTCAAACAGAGCAAAGGAGCATTCTGGATTCTCTACTAAAAAATAACCACATAATTCATAGGTGTCTATGTGATATGATTCACAGCCCCAGCTGAGTCACTGTATTAGACCCAGCCAGAGGGTTTTGAATTGTAGTGGTGACTTATTCTTGTATGCAATCTCGGTGTCTGCAGCTTTGTTCAGTGACTGGCCCCATGGTTTACCATCCTGGGCAGAGCATTTTTGCTGAACTAGGCTGTACCTTCAGGACAGCTGTGTTCTGTTTATTGCCTGGGCTGACTTCAGTCCCAGGCTCATTTTTACTTTTCTTTCTTTTCAGTTCCACCTTTCTGCTAGGATTGGCTAAACCCAAACGGCTAGGATTATGCATCAACTCAGTTTCAGTGTCGCAAAACTTTCCCTGAGGGCTACTCCTCTACTGTCAACTAGCAACAAGGGAACTGCTGTGAGATTTCCTCTCATCTCACAAGCACAACCCCAGACATTGTTCACAGCAAGCACGAGGAGAAATGGCCTTTTAATACTGCCCGACATAGAGAGCTGAGGCTCCAGATGTTTCCCACTTTGTTTCAGAGGCTTTTTCCCATGCTATTGAGCAATTTTAGTAGGCATTTGGGAGAAAAAGTGGTGTGATAACAGAAGAAAAAGTGTTAAAAGTACACAGCTCCATCTTGTCTGCTGTGCACACATGCTTGGACAGCGGCTCGCGCTCTTCTGGAGCTAATAAATGCAGCTGACAAGAGCAGAGCAAAAGAAAATCTGAAAGGATGGTGTAGAAGAAAGTGTTTCTGACAATTTGGTTGTTCTGTATTTTATTTATTTATTTATTTTCAACAGGTGCTTTCAGACTATTGGTGTCCACATTGGTTTTAAATTTTTTTGTAACATCTCAGTTCTGAAAGCTCAATAGCTTCAATGACAATAGATCCCAGTTCCATCTGTGCTGAGAGCAAGGAAGGTTCACAGAACGTATTAGGTTGGAAGGGACTTCCAAAGGTCGTCTAGTCCAACCCTCTACAAGCAGGGACATCTCTATTCATATAAATACCAGACAGAACAACCTCACAGTGAGGGTGACGGAGCATTGAAACAGGCTGCCTGGGGGGGGTTGTGGAGTCTCCTTTTCTGGCGATGTTTAAAACCCGCCTGGATATGTTCCTGTGTGACCTGATCTAGGTGATCCTGCTGTGGCAGGGGGATTGGACTAGATGATCTTTCGCAATCCCTTCCAATCCCTAATGATTCTATGATTCTATGAGAACAGATTGCTCTGAGCTCCATCCAGCCTGACCCTGAATGTCTTCAGAGATAGGCGGCCTGTTCCAGAGATCCAGCACTCTCAGATTAAAGAACGTTTTCCTCATGTCCAGTCTCAGTCTGCCCTTTGGCAGCTTCAAACCATGACCCTTTGTCCTGTCATTCCCTGCCTTTGTGAACAGTCTTTCCCAGCCTTCTGATAGGCCCTTTTCAGGGACTGGAAGGTCGTTGTAAGGTACCATCAAAGCCTTCTCCTTTTCAGGCTGAACAAGCCCATCGCCCTCAGCCTGTCTTCATAACGGAGACGCTCCAGCCCCCTGCTCATTTTTGCTGTCTCCTCTGAACATGCTCCAGTAGGTTCTTGTCCTTCTTGTGTTGGGGGCTGCAGAGCTGGATGCAATATTCCAGGGGAGGTGTCACCAGGGAAGAATCACCTCTCTATCTGCTAGCTATGTTTCTTTTTACTAATTCAGTGAAATTTGTTTAGCCTCAATGATCATCCATATGACTGCCAGGTTTAGGTAATGCAGCAAGCGTTGGTGCTGAATGCCTGGGTGTGTGAACAGATGTATCAGTAAGTGCACATATGCAGTTCAAATGCTGTGGGGCTTTATGGCCACAAACAGTCTCCTGTTTGTTTAGAAGGGAAAGGGAGAATGTTGTCTTAAAGTCTAAAATGGCAATCTCTACATTCAATTTAGTTATTGAATTACTGATATTGTCCTTCAAGACTTTTGTTAGTCAGAGCAATGAGATATTATCGTAAGTAAAACAGATCATCTCATCTTCCTTTTCTGTGATTTTTGGATGAGGTAATTTAGCAACATATCTTCTCTGGAATTTTATTCGGTTTGTTTGTTCAGTAGCTTGCAAAATCTGCAAGTTAAGAAGGGATATGGCATAGCCTCAGAAAAGTCAGAAATGACATAGCGGCCCTTACTATGCCCTTACGCTGTTGAATGATGCAAGTCGCTTTTCTGACACGCCACAAAGGTATACAAATTCAGGCACAAGGAACTTCTTAGCTTGCTGAGAACTGGCTTTCAAAGTTTCACATTTGGGTTTTTGTGCCAAGTGTGTATGAGAGAAGCCTACGAGGTCAAGAGAAAATAAGCAAAAGTCAAAGGCAGGCTCATAAGACAAATAGTAACATCTGGCAAATTATTTCCTTCTCCATTTGTAGAGAGCTCTTGTTTACTGCAGTGAATGTGAAATGTTTTTCTTGGCAGGGTTATAGGATTAAAGTCTGTCAGTATGGGAATAAAATTCGTACAGGTTTATAACACTACTAACAAACAGTAAAAAGAACTGCACATGTAGTTGCATTTAAGACTTGTGTACCTTTATCATCAGTGGTGCTACATGGTTAGAAAATTAGGTTTTATCTTTCTTGTTGGTTTTGAGGGGGGATTTAGAATACTTATATTGGTTTATGCTGGTATATGAAGTGCTGTGATTGTGCTGCCTCTCAGCTGACTATCATGTAGGTCTTTGTCTCAATTAAAGATCTGTGTTTTCTTTCAGGGAAACAATGGAGCAAGGTAGCTAAACACCTGGTTGCTCTGGTCTGAGGATGTTACATAAATGAAGTTTTCTGTATCTCTTGTGTCATCAGACTTCCAAAAGGGGAAAAATCTGTTGGGGAAAGATCTGTTGAAGAGAAATAAGTAAAAAAGGCAGAGCTGATCTGGTTTGGTGAATTTCCATGATAGATTCCAGCTGATCCTACACTGCCATCCCTCTGACAGAATATTCAGGGAGAAACGGTCACGCAGAGGTTGCATGGGAACTGTCCTTGCAGATGAATGTTTTCCTTCGAGGGGAAAAAAAAAAGATAGAGTACAGATTGTGTCATTTTTCACCACCACCACCTTCTGCAGAGGTTAAACAACCATCAGGGCCAGCTGGGTTCCTCAAACAAGAGTTGCAAAGGTTTGTTCAGTTTTAGGAGTACTTTAGTGAGTTCATATAATCATTTAATGTTTTATTCTCCAGTAATTAATGTTTCTGTGGCACTTTGCATTGCTTGGACTTCATTCAATGCTAAATATTTTAACTGAAACAACAGAAGTGATCCCCTCTGAGATCAGGGCACTTGAATCACATAGAAACTGAAAAGTCCATGGGGCTAGCTGACTCACAAAGCGAAAGCAGTGTTGTACTTTAGTCTCGAATGCATTGTGGAAACTTCTTTGCAACTTCTAAAAGTTTTAGCTGTGATATTAGCTGAAGTCTCTAAGGCTAGGCAAATAAAGATTTGTTAATGCTTGAAGGAAACACAAAAGAGTTCAAAGAGAAATGTTTGCTCCATGTGAATCTCTTGCTGTAGTTCAGATAAGTTTTGGAACTGCTCTAGAAATTTGTGATTGTCATTTGGCGATGTGTGCGCCTGGTATCACATTCTGCTTGCACTACTTGAATAATCAGGCCAGTTTCTAGAGAAAAAAAATTTCTCTGTATGGTCAAAATTCTTGTTTATTGCCTACAGAGAATTTGCTAGTTAGTTTTCATGCCAGTGTGCCAGTTTGGCTGCACTGATGTGAACACGGTCCCTCTTGATTTAAACTTCTATTGTGGAACCTGGCTCATTACATTTCTATTATAATGAATTCTGTTTATTATCTTTGATAAAAGCAGGGGAACTCGGTCTGCTTGAAAGTCAGGGTGAATTGTTCAGTTGTCCTCATAATGAAGGACAGTTGTATTTTGCTATCGTCTTTGATGAATGTGCTCTTCACCACTGCATGACTTCCCTATGGATTTCACGAGCCACATGTCAGCAAGTGTAAGAGCCAATTTCTTGCCCTTTGTAAGTCAGGCCAAGGGGAGGTCTTGGGAGCAGAGAGGCACAATAGACCACGAAAGTCTGAGAGCAATTATTTCTAGCTAATCAAACATAAGAAATAGCAGGAAGCAATGTTTATGTATGGAAGAGGCCTCTGCTGAGAAACCTACAGCTTTTATTTACTACTTCCAGAGAAGATTACTAGAAAATGAATGAAATAAAAGCTCTGTAATATCTGAAAATAAGGTTGATTTAAAAATAAGTCTGAAGGGAAAGAAACTTCTCATGCATTTAACAGATAAAAAGTCATTGTTTTAAGCTTGTTTTCTAAATTACATGATACCTTTTCATGGTGTTTGAAGGGATTACGAAAAAGATTAGGGCAATGGAAAGTGGATATTTCAAGGTTAGTCAAGCTTAATTTATTTGGAAAGGTCATAGTTAATGAAGTTTTAAGGTGTAGACTAAAGCAAATTATTTCTAGTTTGGATTCAGGCCAGTGCAGTGCTATATCAGCCCCTGGGTAGCTTAGGGGCAATTTTCACCTTAAACAGGAAAGAACTTTATTTCGCCACGTAGTAGAAAGCTGTTCAAAGCTACCCCTCTTCAGGGAATACAGAGTTCTAACTTCCTAGGTACTCTTACTCTTTCCCACCATGCTATCATCTTTTTCTGTTTGGGGATGCTGGAGGGGACAGTTCCTCTCTGATGTTAGAGTAGATAGTGTCACATCCATTTGTATAACCACTTGGTTTCTGAATAGACTTTGTTTGGACTGTTCTCAGTATCCACTTGTCTGTAACCACTGTCACGCTCTGGCTCTGCATCTGGCACCAGTTGTAGCCTGATGCAGGCTACTTAGCTTGTCAGCAGAGTGAAAGCTCAGGCTTATATTGTCTGAGTTTAGTTAGTGAAAGTTGTGTCCTATATTTCTTCCAAATGACATATTTAGTGTGTATTGTGTACAGCAGGAGGAATGTGATGATGCATACCCCTCACTCAGTACCAGTGAGGCCATAACTAGAGTACTGTCTGCAGCTCTTGAGTACGAGAGAGAGATAGAACTATGAGAGAAATCCCAGAGCCTGTAAGTTGATTGAGAGACTATAATTGGAGAAGAGGCTGAGAGAACTGGTAATGTTAATCTCAAAAAAGGCTAATAAGGGATCAAATGTATACAAATACCCAAAAGGAAGGTGCAGAAAAGATGGAGCCAGGCCCTTTGCAGTGGTTCTCTGTGTCAGACAAGAGCCAACAGACACACAATGCAACACAGGATGTGCAGTCTGTGAACAGCAGAAACCACCTTTGTAACGTGAGGGCGACTAACAACTGACACTCAGTGTCTAGCAAGGTTGTAGAGAGCCCCACACTGGAGATGCTCTAAAGCCATCTGGACACAGTACTGGGGAATTAGCTCTAGATGGCCCTGCTTAAGCAGCAGGGGTGGAGCAGAAAACCTCCAGAGGTCCCTTTCAAGGTCAACCGTTCTGTGATTCTGCAAAATGTGAGAATTTAACCCACATAGATTAATGTGTTTTCAAGCTCCTTGGAACTCAACGCTTCCTAAAAATCTAGGTGGACCCACATGCTACAGTCTCTAGAATAGGGTGTCCCCTGCAAATCAAAAGAGCTGTTTTTTGTCGTCTCTGCTGTTGACAGCTGTTCGGATTAGACAATTTAATCCATATTAATAAACACTCTGCTCTGAAAGTATTTTACAAAAATCTCCACCAAGCAGTCATCACAGCCCGAAATAAATACTAAAGAGCACTAGAACTTGTTGGCCCAACTGTCAGACATAGCTGGATGCACTGAACCATTGTTCAAAGGTTCATTGTGCGCAGCTAGAGTTTTGACATATGAACACTGTCTGCCCAGATTATTAAAGAAAACAAAACTAAAGCCATCTGTTTATTATATTTGCAGGCCACTTCCTGCTCATGCAGTTCTTGGAGATCATCTGTGAGGTATGGAATGGTGTCTCTCGTATTTGAAATAAATTCAAGAAGGCACACTGGTATTTATGACATCGTAATTACGTACAAAGGGAAAACAAAGCTAAATCATGCCTTTTGGTCAAAAAATATGACCAAGAAAATAATAATGTGGGAGCAATTGAAATGGCCTTGTCATTAAAAACAATTTAATATTTTTAATAATTTTTGACCACAAACTAGGGCTTACAAAAAACATGTAATATTTATGTTCTAAATGACAGCTTTGAAAAGATTCTTTTTCCAGTTAAAACATATGGATACAAAGATCCAAAGCCTTTTCTGTTTGCTAAGGTCCCTGTAATGCTTAGAGTCTGTGGATTTCTCTCTGATAACCACGTGTCATGGTTTCACCCCCATGACTAGGGATCTGATGTACTGGGAAAGTGAAAGTAATTATTGAATCGCTCTTTGATGGCACATTGTGTTCTGTATCCATCAGTGTTAGATGGAAGTATCCTGCTTTGGTGGTGGTGTGTTTATACTTGAGATGTTACCTGTCAGCTTCTGGAAGCTATTGGACTAGATCCTTAGGAGACATGAAGAATTACAGTTATTTGATTTGGTTTATGAGGAGACTCTACCTGCAGTTATAGCTATGAAGAGTTTGATTTAAACATCTTCAGCAAAATATTTATACCAAGGACTGTCTATATAAGCTGCAGAGGAAATCAACCCGTTTCAATCTACTCTCCTTTGGACACTGGCTAATTTCCATACAGTGCAGCAGAGAGTGTATCTGTAGAAAAAGTAATTGCACAAATAATCCAAAAAAGATATCCATGGCACGTCACTGCTTTTACCAGAGAAATTATATGTAGCTGTGGCCTAAAATTAAGAGAGACCAAAGTCTTTTTTGAAAAGCGATGAGTAAGAAATTGCACTGGGCCCTAGATAGCCTTGTCTCTCTCCAGTCATAACAATTGCATGCTTGTAGCCCTTGAAACAGAACTGGGAGGAGTTTCTCTACTCTCTCCCTCACCTGCACAGACACACGGAGAAGGGATAGAGTTTCACCAGTTGTTCCCTTTGTTGCTGGCAGACAAAAAGATATATTAGTGTTGCAACCTGCTTTTCCCTTTCCTTTATTAAGAATTTGCTTAAAAGACTAGGATCAAGAGCTTTGCACTGAATTAATGACCCTTGTGTAAGTCACATATCCCATGCTAAGCAGTCTACATCCCAGCTGAGGTGACGGCTGCAAACTCTCACATGAACTGTGTCATGGCGGTAGCAACTGTACAGGAACAACAAATATTGGGAATGTTTTCTTACTGGGAAGGCAAATGAAGATTAGGGATTCAGAAAAAGACATGATGAAGATATCCATAAAAATGAAAGATTGAAAGTCTGAGAGTCTGACAGGGCTTGGATTTCAAAGTTTTAGTTTGGATGTATATTTAGACCCTAATGTGTCTGATATTTGGGGTTTCTGTCTTTTTTTGCTCTCCTTTGTGTTAGCATGAGAATCATAGAATGGCTTAGGTTGGTAGGGACCTCAGAGCTAATCTAGTTCAAAACCTCACCGTAGGTGGGGACACTTTTCACTAGACCAAGTTGCCCAGACCCCCATCCAACTTTGGCCTCACTTCCAAGGAGGGGGCATCCACAACTTGTCTGGCCAACTTGTTCCAGTGCCTCAGCACCCTCATGGTGAGGAATTCCTCATTTAAATCTCCCCTCTTTCAGCTTGAAACTATCCACCCTCTCCTATCACTAGAGTCCTTCATAAAAAGTCCCTCTCCAACTTTCCTGTAGCCCCCTTTCAGATACTGAACGGCAGCTGTAAAGTCCCCCTGGAGCCTTCTCTTCTCCAGGCTGAGCAGCCCCAGTTGCCTCAGCCCTCTGATAAACCCCGCAGCCTCCTCTGGACTTGCTCCAGCAGTTTCATGTCCTTTTTGTGCTGGGGACTCCAGAACTGGATACGGTACTGCAGGTGAGGTCTCACGTGAGCAGAATAGAGAGGAAGAGTCACCTCTCTTGACCTGATGCTGACACTTCTTTTGATCCAGCCCCTAGGATACGGTTGGCCTTCTGGGCTGCTCTCACACATTGTCAGGTTGCATCAACCAACATCCTAAGTCCTTCTCCGTAGGAGTGTTCACAGTCCATTTACCACCCAGCAAGTATTTGTGCTTGGGATTTCCTTAAGTCCTTTAGGACTTGTTCATCTTCATGCAGTTTGCATGGTAATATATTGGCCTGTAGAAAACTTCCTTGTTTGGTCTGTCTCACAGAACAGAAAGTTATAGTTTGGGATTTGATTTTTGCTTATTGTCTTTAAGCCTTTAACTTGAAGTTAAGTATAATTGCACGTAGAGCAGGAAGAAGTGATAGAATTACTCTGTGCAATCATTTTAGTTCTCAAAAATAGCTTGAAACTAGTTGTGATTAGACTTAATATCTAGAATAATCTGTAGAAGAGTTCTGGGCAAATGTATTTTGACAACTGAATGTAATTGTGAGCTATTCAGTAACGGCTTAGCTTTGTTAACTATTTTTTGACATTTTGATGGAATGAACCTCTAGGTCTACCAAAAATCGGCAGAGCTTATTCTGCTGTTTCCTGCTTCTGTCTCTCTTACCCTTCCCTGGAAGCAGGTCAGGCTTGCACTCCAGCTTGTGAGAGTAACAGGCAGGAGGAAGGCTGTACTTGCTCTTCCTTCAGACTCAAACATCAGCTCTTTGCTTTTTGCCCAGCAAAATACCAGAGTGTTTTGTTCTAGGGTAGGCAGCTCTCAAGAAAGGGATGAGCAATGTGAGCCTGTGCTGAGGTGTAGGATCTGACAGTATGGGAGAAGATGAAAAGTAGTGGATTTCTGTGTCCCAATGATGCCTCCACAGTCAAGTCCTTCTGCAGAGGTCACAGATAACTTTCACAGCTCTTCCCAGTGAGATAAAATTCTCTCAAGCAGGAGAAAGAAAGGCCTGATACCTGCCTGCAGATACCTAAATCCTTTTGCACTTATTTTTGCAAATATCACAATAGTTGGCATTATCATGCAAGAGTCATATTTTGTGTCCATATCACCGAAGATTCCAGCAGTCCTTATCACCAAGGCAGTTACCCAGCTTTGCAGCCAAACTTAGCTCGCTCTTCAGGGCTTGGAGAGAGCCAGGAAAGGCAGAGCTGGTATTTGACAGCCTGCACCTGCAAGTGTATGTGCAGCCTTTTATGCCTTATCACACAGCTCTGCCAGCCGCATACTGTCTTTGTGTGTCAGGAAAAGGTGCAGTGACAAGAGAAGGCTGTAGTATTTGACACACATGGTTCAGGGAGAGAACTGGATGGCTAGTTGAGGATAAGATGCTACAGGATGTATAATTATGGCCGATAGTTGATCTGGCTGTGACATAAGAAGCTGTTGCATTTGCATTGCTACTAATGGATCACGGAGTTTTACCAAGCCAAGGTTGTAGTGTTTCTTACCATTGAATAGATTTTTTGAAGATTAACATTTGGAGAGGAGAAAATTATAGGAACTTATCTGCAATTTTCTGTTGTCACTTGTTTTAGTTCTCAAATTGAGCTTTTAAGAGGCTCAGAGTAGAAACCTGTTTTTCTTTACTTTCCTCAGTGTTGTCTGACTTAGCAAATGACCCTACAAGCCTTTAGTCTCTTTTCGTGCTCAGTGATGGCCAGGACCTCTTGCTCTTACAAAGACTCATATGGTTTGGCATGGCTTCAGGCTGGTTCAGTCACAAGCTTTGCAAGCAAAAATTAGCTCTGCTATGGCTTCAATGCCAGAAAATAAACAGGTTCTTCGAATCCAATGAAAGTCAGGCAAAGTCTTTCTGGGTTTCTTAGTTCAATCACTAAGGCCCTACTCAACTAGGGAGCCTAGAGAACAAATGAAGAGGAGAAGGAAAAGTCCAGCCTGCCTTTCATGTAAAAAAACCTGCCTTCTTCATCTTTTTCAAGGCAATAGAAAGTCATCAGGTTGTGTTGCCTAAGGCTGCTGTGCAGTGAAGGGATTTAAGTGTAACCTCCATATAGAGAAAAAGGAAGTCCCTTAATTCATTCAATATTTTATTAGAAATCTCTTAATGCTGGTCTTATTCCTAAAGGTAAACATCTCAGAGGCTTTTCAAAGCCTGTATTTCATTATTTAATAATCTGTTTTCAGTAACACAATTCCCTAGGTTTGAGCTTGTAACCAAGTCCACAGGCTGGAAATATCAGCAGTCCAGGAACTGTTAAATAATTAAACCATTGGTGCCTGTAAGTGTAAGGACTTGGATTACTCATATTTTAGTTTCACAAACTGCTGTGGAAAAAGCTGTTGTGAAAAACGATGACTTACTAGCGATTTTTAAGCACAATATGACTTTTGTCTGCAATTATGTGGTTTGAAATGGTATGATTTTTTTGCTGAGAAAGTAATACTTGTAGGACAGTATTTAGCAGTGAGCTTGTACATATGTAGACACCTGGCTCTTTGTGTGGAGCACTTCTACCTGTACCTAATGGAATTCTCCCACCTTCTGGACTCATAGGAAATCCCTACCTCCATTCAGACCTTAATTACATTTTTATAGGACTTCTGTATGGCAACCTTTTTTACAGAATTCCTGGGGAGAACCTGGATAAAACAGGTTTGGCTGTGGAACATTAGAGCCCTGTGTGAGGTCCATGTACTTGTGCTTGTGCCTGCGTGTGTGCATGTGTGTTTATGCAGTGACGTGTTTGTATATGTTCTGTGTCCCAAATGGGACAGATATCTCTGAAGATAACCAAAGGCCAGATATCTGTACTACTCAGTTTGACATTTCAAGCACTAAAGTGGAAGTGAGATAATTTTGGACACATAGAATACGACACAGACTGCTCTCTGATCGCAAGCAGGTGGAGGCAGGTCAGTCCACTGAGGGAGTCCACCAAGTCACACAGGACCACATTCTTATTGTCTTCTAGAAGTTCTAAGCACTTACAACACAGGCTTTATAGACTCATAGAATCAGTCAGGGCTGGAAGGGACCACAGGATCATCCAGTTCCAACCTCCCCCTGCCATGGGCAGGGACACCCCATCCTAGATCAGACTGGCCAGAGCCTCATCCAGCCTGGCCTTAGAAACCTCCAGGGATGGGGCCTCAACCACCTCCCTGGGCAACCCATTCCAGGCTCTCACCACTCTCATGCTGAAGAACTTCCTCCTCACATCCAGTCTAAATCTACCCATCTCCAGCTTTGCTTCATTCCCCCTAGTCCTACTGCTACCTGATATCCTACAAATGGAAGTCTGCACTTAGCAGTGCAAAAATCAAATTGGTATGAGGCAAGACATATATACGGATTGTCTCAAACATGAGGGTTTGTGGGGTTTTCCCTGTTGCAATGGTAGTAAGACAATGCTACCTTTCTGTATCCATCATCAGACATACTTGCTAAGCTTAGGTCTGGAAAAAAGTAGTTAGAATGAATTTGTTTTTCATTGTGTCCACTTGTTTACTTTGATTTCTTGAAATACTTTGACACTTGTGATCTGTAATACCTGTGTTACCATCAGAGTGTATTTGTTCTTTTATGAGCTTATTGGCACGATTTCTAAAGAGAAACTAGCTATTGGCAATGCAGAAATCTCTAGCGACCTCGTACGTACAATATTCAAATGCAGAAGCATCACAGTAAAAAACAAATCTTAATTTTTTTGTTCAAACCAGTCATAAATTATGAAATACTAGAATTAGCCTCACCTCTACAACTTCTGTTAGATCTCTTTGTCTTCTGTATGTTCCTTGTAAAGTTGTTGGTAATTGGCTATCAGCATGAAGGTATTTTCTGGTGGCCTTCTAATCTTTGGAAGGGACCTGTAAGACGGTTGGGGAAGACTGATCACAAGGGCAGAGAGCAATAATGTGAGGGGTAATGGTTTGAAGCTGCAAAAGGGCAGACTGAGGCTGGCCATGAGGAAAAAGTTCTTTAATCTAAGAGTGGTGGATCACTGGAACAGGTTGCCTAGACAGGTAGTGGAGGCCATTCAAAGTCAGGCTGGATGAGGGTCTGGGCAATCTGGTCTGATGAGTGATGTCCTTGTTTGTTGTAGAGGGATTGGACTAGATGACCTTTGCAGGTCCCTTACAACCCCACAACTCTATGATCCCATGACTTTGAGGAGAACTAATTTCCTCAAATGTCTAAAAAAATTACAAAACTACGAAGCTTGTTTTCAGATTACCAATTTTTTTACAGTAACTTTCCTCTTGGCTGAGATTGACTGGACTTATTTGCTGTTTGATTTAAATGTGAATTATGATTTTAGCAAGTGAAAGGTTAATTATTTTCACCAAACACCACCTTATATCTCTGGTTAGCTTTTAGGATATCTTATCAGATTGTCATACTTACTGAATTTTATTACTTAAATCCTTGTTACTTTAAACAGCTCATTAATGCATGGGTAATTAAAAATAATTTAATTAATAATGTATTTGATTAGGTGCTTATTGTATTTAATGAATTTTTGCATAACGTATCTTTTATGTTATATACTTAATGGCCAGTTAGTATTCATTATTTCTTATTGCTATGTAAATGATTCTGGTATTATTTGCTTTCATCATTCTATTAATTTTCAACAACAGTTGTGCATTCTCAGTACAATATGTGTGTAGATACAGATCTGGTATTTCCGTGAATAGTGCTGTTTTATCCCACTTAGGGGTTTTTATTCTTTATTCCTAACAATTTTACAACCTTCTCTCTACAGTAGTTTCTGTGCTTTAGCTCTTGACACCATAAATGTCGCCATATTGCCTTTCCCCTGAAATCCAAGAGATGGTCCAATGAATAATTTTAGGAACGTTTTACACCTTTAACACTTTGTTCAGAATAATTACGTCTTCAGTAAAGGGCACTAAGAAATAAAACCTTTATGCTCTGGTTTTGATTTCCAAGTGTCTTCAACCATGCAAAAACCAAGGTCACATTTATAGGAAAGAAAAAAATTATAACAAGATTTATTAACAAAGAACAGGAAGAGCAGTCATGGAAAAAAATAAGGGAAAGGAAAAACCTGTGAACCTCTGGTGCAGGGATCTACCCCTTTCCCTGGTAGCCCACAATGTGCCAGCAGCTGCCTGGAACCACGCAAAACCTAACAAAATACTTCCCTCACTCTCCCCCTGGCAGGTGTCTAAACCACCCTTGGGAAAGAAGAGAAGGCAGATGAAAGGATTTCCCTCACACTGCTTGCAAACAGCAAATGCTAATGGTGCAGGAACAGAGAGGGAAGAAAGAAAGAAAACACAGCAAAGATACAGCAGGGGCAGTAATTAAGGAGCAGACTTCATTTTAAATTTATAATTCCAAAGACAAATAATTTAAAATATGTCACACAGTGAGGGGTGACAAAGCACTGGAACTGGCTGCCCGGAAGGATTGTGGAGTCTCCTGTGCAGGTGTTTAAAACCGACATGGATGTGTTCCTGTGTGACTTGATCTAGGGGATCCTGCTCTGTCAGGGGGATTGGACCAGATGATCTTTTGAGATCCCTTCCAATCCCTGATTTTCAGTGATTCTGTGAAAAATGATTCAAAGAGATCTCAGGAAATAGTTATTTTCAAAAACATTTTTAAGGAAAGAGTGACCTTCCATTTTTTTATGCTGTGGGTGACCAAATTCCGTTGTACATTTTCACAGAAGAGTGGGGCAATTGATTTCATTGTCTGTTCTCTAAGTTTTAATTCTTTTGTACCTTGGCTATGTCAACAGTTTCCAGTTGTTGGGCTTTTGAACAGAATAATCAGTAAATGGTTAGAAGAGATCCAAATGTGTAATTCTGAAGATCAAAGGGAAAAACAATGGGTTTATGGAAGTGAATGATAGAAAAAGAAGAATATTTAGCACAAGACATACAGAACGTATCTTCTGATGAGAAAGAAATGTGTCACTATAGGCAATGTGGGAGCTGTGAAGGTATGTCTGAAATGGGGCACGTTGTTCTAAACTGCATGTGAGACTACTATGAAACTTGTCCTCCATTCATAATGTTTTGAGCCTGTGCTGATCAGGTCTAAGCAACCGAACTGCGTTATTTGTGCTAGGAATGGGGCACTGGAGATTTTGAGGTTTTATTTTTTGTTGTTAGGCGTTTTAGCTCTGTTAACCTGTACCATGATAAACAGCAAATGTTGTCAGCATCACTCTGGCACACCTGCCTCTGTTTTCTTGGCATTCATGTGTGTCGCATCCAGTTCTGGCCCCTCAGTTCAAGGACACAGAGCTGATGGAGAGAGTCCAGCACAGAGCCACAATGACTATTAAGGCAGTGGAAGATCTCCCTGATGAGGAAAGGCTGAGGGAGCTGGGTGTCTTAAGCTTGGAAAAAAAGGAGACTGAGGGGTGACCTCATTAATGTTTATAAATGTGGAAAAGGCAGGTGTCAGGAGGATGAAGCCAGGCTCTGCTCAGTGGCACCCAATGATAGAACAAGGGGCAACGGCTGTGAGCTGGAATATAAGAGGTTCCACATAAATTGAGGTCCCTTCCAATCCCTGATGTTCTCTGATACTGTGATTCTGTGAAATATGAGACGAAACTTCTTCCCAGTGAGTGTGACAGAGCACAGGAATGGGCTGTCCAGGGGGCCTATGGAGTCTCCTTTTCTGGAGATGTTTAAAACCCACCTGGACAGGTTCCCGTGTGACTTGATCTAGGTGATCCTGCTCTGGCAAGGTGATTGGGCTGGATGAGCTTTTGAAGTCCCTTCCAATCCCTAACTTTCTGTGATTCTGTGTGATATTTTGAAAAAGAATCCAAATTATATCTGACAGCCTACAGCATTCCCCTTTGCACTAGTTTGAGTTAATTATGGAGGTTATAGAACTATGTTTTCTTATGTCTTTTTTGATTGAGAGAAAGTTTTTGGGTTTGCCAGATCCTGGACAATTGTGTAAGGCACAGGGTGTCTGCAAACCCACAGGACCTCACGGAGAGTTTAAAGAATTCAGCACATCCTAGAGGGTCCATTGCTGGATCAAGCCAATGTTAGACATGACAGGAACACAAATCACTTCTATTTTACAATTTTAATAAACATGACTCAAAGTTCCTGCAGCTTGTCCACAGAACTGAAAAGAAAGCCCAAGCCAACTGCTGAAGAGAAACGCCAGTAGCTGTGATGAATTTTAATTAATTTTGGACAAGAAACAATACATAAACGACCTAAAGGAAAAGGAAAGTTTGGGCAATGTAATTAGGGGGTGGGAAAGAAAACCTATTAGTGTAATGAACTATGGGCTTGGCAGGAAACTCCCAAGTATAAGAAATGAGTTTCCAAATCTGCAAACAAAGCTAGAAATGCATACAGGAGTGACGCAAGCAGGTTTTGCAAAAAGTGAGGGTCTCCAATAAAAGGTAATTTCTCCGATTCCAAACCCTTATCCAGAAAAATTTCAGAAAAAATGCTTCATTTCACATACAGAAAAGTGCTGACGACAGCCTTAACAGTCAGACAGTCACTTCACTGTCACAGTAATGTTCTTGCCTACATTAGGTTGCTGAACAGACTCCTGCTTTCCACTGTGTGAAGAATGTCTTCAGTTCCAGAGAACTGATTTGTGCTTCTGGACCAAACTCCAAGATCAGGGTGATTAGAATAGCTTTCTGCCTTTTCCTGGGTCTCATCTGTTCTCTCTTCTGTGTTTGCTCTGTATTATAAAGTCCTCCTTTTGTGTTTCTTCTTAAAAGGTGTTTCTTACCCTTTAAGTCAACATGAAGTTGGTGCTAGTATTCTCTTCATTGTCTTATTTCTGCTATAGGAGAGGCTCTGTGTCTATGACATTAAAATTTTACTTCCTGTTAGCAAGTACAAATTTGAAGTCGCCCATCAATTTCTTTATATCCATCATTTCTTCAGTGCTTCAGTATGTTTTCTTTTTTTTATTTCCCAGCTCAGATCGTGCCACTTTCCACAGGATTTGGGCTGGTTGTGGGTCTCTCAATACTTCAGTTTGTAGCTGCAGTGCTGTGCAAGGAAGCATAGCATGCATGCTTTTGCTCTTCTAGCCCCAGATCACAGGATGGGTGAATAGTTTTGAAAGATCCCTGAATGTCAGAGATAACAATGTTTTAAAAGTTAATGTTACCATCTACCATTTCCCTATTTCTAATCTACAAGATATTTTATTTTTTTTCTTAAATCGTGGAAGATCATGAGAGTCATATTATCAGTAGATTCCAGTAAAGTTAATGCTATGTGCTGAATTTAAACCAGTCTTAACCATCACTGGCAGTGACACCTACAGCTATTGATGTGTTCTACCTGAGCAAGTGACAGACTCTGCATAACTTAATGCTGCCATATGTGTCATTTCAGATGCAGATTGCAATTTGGATTTATTGTGTTTGTTTTTACTGTATGTTTCTCACATCCCAGCAGGATGACCACGAGCCAGTGATGTGCCCTTGTGGCCAAGATCAACGGCATCCTGGGGTGTATCAGAACGGGGGTAGTTAGCAGACTGAGAGAGGTTCTCCTCCCGCTCTACGCTGCCCTGGTGAGACTGCATTTGGAATAGTGTGTCCAGTTCTGGGACTGTTTATAAATATGTAAAGGGTGGATGTTAGGAGGATGGAGCCAGGCTCTTCTCAGTGTCATCTAATGATAAGACAAAGAGCAAGGGTGTGAGCTGGAACATAGGAGGTTCCACACAAATATGAGAAGGAACTTCTTCCCAGTGAGGGTGACAGAGCATTGGAACAGGCTGCTTAGGGGCGTTGTGGTTCCTTCTCTGAAGACATTTAAAACCTGCCTGGCAATGTTTCTATGGGACTTAATCTAGGTGATCCTGCTCTGGCAGGGGGATTGGACTCGATGGTCTTTTGAGTCCCTTGCAATCCATAATGTTCTGTGATTCTGTGATTCCTGAAAAAAGTTTGCTGGAACTCGGAGAAGAAATGCCACAGCAAATATTAAAAGTATTATTTTTCTATTCTAGGGTCTTAGTTTTGTTCTCGGTAACTAGTGTCCATAGTTCAGTTGTGGAGGCTGGGAGTAACAGAAGCTATTATTAATGAGTGGGAGCAGGGTTGCACTGTGGTGCCCAGACACACAGTGACAAACGGCACACAAAATTTTCAACTAGAGTGAAAACACTGGAGTGGCCTTTGTTCTGTTGTCTGTCAAAATTTTGTGGACTGATGAAAGGAATGTGCTCCCGAGATGAGGCTATATTTAGTGAGCTAGCTCCTCTGTAACGCTTAGAAATTTATGTCAAGAGAAAAGGAGCATGTGGAGTCTCCATTTGACGCTTGTTCCTGGAGCTGTTTAAATGGAAGTTTGTGGACTAGGACTTGATGTTGTGTTGGTGGGTTCATGTGATCCTTCTTGATACCAGTGTACGTTGGGAGTGATTTTCACCACTTTATCAGTGGTGCTGGGCTTATGTAAAGGACCTATGGACAGCCCATGAGTGACTCCTGGCACATCGGTTAGCTGCAGTCTGTCTGCTGCTAAGTGTACTATAGTATCCAACTATCTGAGATTCCTGAGCTGTTCTGATCCTGTGAGAGGAAGAGGTTTTGTATTTAATTGTTGAATGTTAGATTAAATATTTAGGGCTTGATTAATCATTGTATTGCACCGGTGTTATTCCCAGATCAGTATTCTGTCTGCATCTTTAAATATTAAATGTCTTCTGACAGGATGGAAGCTGATATGCAACCTCTGACATTAGGATCCCATGCTGTTTCTTGTGTTACACATGATGACGATTGCCATGAACGGTGACTAGGAGGAGCAAGAGACTCACCTTTATTGCATTCGTGGTTTCAGATATAATTTACAGTTTTAAAGTGTTGAAAAATGAGTTTTGTGACATGAATGCTCAGTACCCTCTAGCAAGCCACTGGGAATGGGAAAATATTTCTTTCAAGATTCAACAAAAATGGTCCCTTACTGTGTGACAGAAACAAGCTGCACCAGACCTTCCAATGATTCCGCATGCTTTTTCTAAATTCAAACTGGGCTGCAGCTTGAAGTTTGCAGTAGGGATCCAAACCCTGAAGGGAAACACCACAGACAGAAGCCTTACCCCCAGCATTCGTTACGATGCCAGGTAGAGAACCAAGTGTGTAGTAGAACACTCTCCATACTAAAAAGGCATAACAAGTGGCTCCAGGGCACACAGAAAGGCAAATGCACAGCATTAATTAGCCAAAAGTAATTAGCAAAATATGGCTAAAAAATCATAAGTGGCATGATTGAGAGCTGCAGGAGGTTTTGAACTCAGTAATGTGAAAACCTGAGTGTAGTAACTGCAAATTTGATGCACATTGTGAGGTTTCAGTGACAAGCAGACCAGTTTTGAGTGGAGGAGAGAAACACAGTATGAAATACAATTTTCTGTAGAAATTAAAAAGTCTGAATAAAATCTAAATTTTTCCAGTAATTTCTGACCTGCAAAAGACAGAAGAAACAGACATTAATCTTCGCTACAATTATTCATGTTAATTGCAGTGAAGATTTTCTTTAACTGTGTTTTTCTAGGTGGAAATTGTCTTGAACTGAATCATTCATGCCACGTATTTATCCAAACTCATCTTGAGTGCCAGTTTAGCCAGGGACAAATAAAAAACTTGATCATCAACATGTAGTTCATTTAATTTAGATTAGTTTTAAAATAAAATATTTGTAGCCTACAAGAGAAACTGATATTCAAAAGAGACAATATAAGGGATCGTGCTCTGCTTGTAGGTGAGCTGCAAAGCCAGTGTAACTCAACACATCGTCGTGAGTTAGTCACAGCTGTACCAGAGACAAAACTTAGTGCTGGCAAGATTTTCACATAACAAGTGGTATGATGCAGGTGAACAGTGCTATTTATACTTAAATCCTGATTATTTGGAGAAGAGGAGACTGAGGGGTGACCTCATTAATGTCTATAAATATGCGAGGGGTGGGTGTCAGGAGGATGGAGCCAGGCTCTTCTC
>JAOXOE010000405.1:7439484-7474830 GCA_028565055.1 Phoeniculus purpureus | reverse complement strand
CTCCAGGCACATCAAGGACAGGAGGGTCATTAGGGACAGTCAGCATGGCTTCACCAAGGGGAAGTCATGCTTGACCAGCCTGATAGCCTTTTATGAGGGCATAACCTGGTGGATAGATGATGGCAGAGCAGTGGATGTTGTCTATCTTTACTTCAGTAAAGCATTTGACACAGTCTCCCACAGCATCCTCACAGCCAAACTGAGGCAGTGTGGTCTGGATGATCGGGTAGTGAGGTGGATCATGAACTCGCAGCCAGAGAGTAGTGGTCAATGGGACAGAGTCTAGTTAGAGGCCTGTATCTAGTGGAGTCCCCCAAGGGTCAGTACTGGGACCAGTCCTATTCAATCTATTCATTACTGACTTGGATGAGGGATTAGGGTGCACTGTCAGCACATTTGCTGTTGACACAAAGCTGGGTGATGTCGCTGACACCCCAGCAGGCTGTGCTGCCATTCAGCAGGACCTGGGCAGGCTGGAGAGCTGGGCAGAGATAAATTTAATGAACTATAACAAGGGTAAGTGTAGAGTCTTACATCTGGACAAGAACACCCCCAGGTACCAGTATAGGTTGGGGACTGACTTGTCAGAGAGCAGTGTAGGAGAAAGGGAACCAGGGGTCCTGGTGGACAGAAGGATGACCATGAGCCAGCAGTGTGCTCTTGTGGCCATGAGGGGCAACAGCATCCTGGGATGGATTAGAATGGGGGTAGTTAGCAGATCAAGAGGGTTTCTTCTCCCCCTCTACTCTGCACCGGTGAGATCACATCTGGAGTCTTGTGTCCAGTTCTGGGCCCCTCAGTTCAAGAAGGACACGCAGCTGCTGGAGGGAGTCCAGCGTAGAGCAATGAGGATGATGAAGGAAGTGGAGCACCTCCCTTACGAGGAAAAAGCTGAGGGAGCTGAGTCTCTTTAGCTTGGAGAAGAGGAGACTGAGGTGCGATCATTAATGTCTATAAATATGCGAGGGGTGGGTGTCAGGAGGATGGAGCCAGGCTCTTCTCAATGTCATCTAGTGATAGGACAAGGAGCAAGGGTGTGAGCTGGAACATAGGAGGTTCCACACAAATATGAGAAGGAAGTTCTTCCCAGTGAGGGTGACAAAGCACTGGAACAGGCTGCCCAGGGGGATTGTGGAGTCTCCATGATTCTATGATATTCAACTCAGCTGATTCCTGGTCTGATGCTTACTCATCCTTTGACCACCTTTTCACATTTCAAATAACTTTTTGAAAACATCTCTAATTACAAAATCTGGGTTATTTTATTGTTTCTTGTCAGAGCGTTATCCAGACTCCAAAATCTGCATTTTCAAAATTGACCATCAAGAAGTGGGTTATACTGGTCTAGGGGTTAGGGAGATGTTTGGATTAGGCCTGGACTTGATGATCCTGGAGGTCTTTTCCAGCCATAATGATTCTATGATTCTGTAATTCTGTGCTGCTGCTGACCTGAATATACTTGTACTCAACTGACTTTGGCATAAGTAAGCAAAGTTATGGAAAATTTCACAGACTAATATGAATAGGACACATAGAATGTGCTGCCCAATTCTTTTATATAAACTGGATTGGACTGAGATGTAGGTGTCTCAGCAAGAAAAAAAGGTCATGCAACTTCCAGAGAAGCTAATCATAGAGGAACGTTAGTGTGGATTGTGAAACCAACTTGTGGGTAAATTGAAGAATCCAGGAGTGGACATATGGGTGTATACATACAGTTACAGGATACCTTTAGTCAGAAAAAAGTCTGAAGCCTCTTTCTCTTTCTGCTGCTGCTCAAAAAGACACTTGCAATGTGTCTGAAGGGTGCATCTTTGTCACAGATTCCACAGATAGGGTGTTGCTGTCACGTTTTAGGTTCTTAAAATACTGTTCCTGAATGACAACCAGTTGAGTGCTTGGTTATGTGGCAAAGGATAAACCAAACTGCCTACTCCCTTTTGCTCTTACAGTTAGAGCAGAAGAGGATGAAAGCTTCTCGCTGTCAGAGAGGATTTTGGGTTTTGTGGAAACCACATAACATGGTTGGTCAGGAAACGTTAAAACTGTTTTCTTTCGATAAGCACTGAAGTTCATTATTGCTTGAGTTACTTATCTCCTCTTCTCATGTCTAACCCTGCATTTGTATACCGCACACTCAATCTATCATGTTTCATAGCACTTAGTGTCAGTGTGTGCTGGCAGTCCTATGAATGAGGCTCTTTGCTTATGATGATCTGCAAACAGCTGAGCATTAACTGGAAATTAGATTATGAGTGTTCTTAGGGATCAAGGTGCTATGTAATGGTCAGACACAGATTATGCCTGATAGGCCCTTATACATTTTTCAGAGATGACAAGATGGTAAGAAAAAATATGTATTACTGGACATAAATCAAATGTAAAATGAACACTAGATTTGCTACACAGGTGAATAAAGAGGGAGATGTGAGATTGATGGCTAGATAAGGGTCAGGAAAAAGCATTTTGTAACTGCACCATTTTTAGTGTCTATCGTGAAAGTTCTCCTTTTGAGAGTCATCAGAGCAAACAGCATTAGTCATTCCTCAGCCCTTCATGGATCTATGATAATGAAATGGTTCCTGAACTGCCTACTTCTATAAAGGATACCCTCTGCTGTGAAATACATTGATGCGATGGCACATGATTACCACAGGGCAATTTTAAGACATTACTGAAAGTGGACTACACAGAAATTGCATCCTTCAAAAATTAAACCATGTTGAAAAGACCAGAACTTTGTGAGTGATACATTTTTGTGTGTTAAAAACTCAGCAAGTAAAATGATTTCATCAAATATAAATGGAGATTCGTTTATAGTGACCATGTAGACACTAAGTAGTTAATTTCTTTCAGTATCATGTGTGGGAAAATGTCTTTAAGAGTAAGGTGGTACACAAAACTTTCAAGATGGGCACAGAGACAAACAGAACATAGTGGAGAAGTTTAATCAAGGTCCTCAAAGTGAGACAGATGGGTGAAAGCAGCCGTCTGCTCTGCCAGTCCTGCTGCTTGGAATTAGGTGATCTCTGAAGTCCTTTCCAACCTAAACCATTCTATGATTAATCAATATGTCTTGTGATATATAATGATGTATGGTTGTAAAAATTAATAGAACCATTTTCTGAGCCCCTAGTGTCAGCTACTTTTTTTTCTCAAATGGTCTTACTGCCATAGGCGCCATATCCAAGGAACAGAAGTTACGATGTCTGTCCAACATTTGATGCGTCAGACGAAAAGCAACTTTATGTACACATCAGCTTTTTCTCCTGAAAAGAATTCCTCATGGAGCAGCAAAATCTGGAAAGCTATCGTGTGTTTTGACTTTTGAACATGTTATAAATGATCAGACTGTGACATCTAAAACAATATTTAGACTGAAATATATTGAAGGACAGGATATTTAGTTTTAAGAGCGTTTTCACTTTCTGTTGAAATCTAGACAGGCACAGCTTTTTATACAATTTATATGTAGGGTTTACATTTGGGTTCGAATTCCTTCATTATTTGCATGTGGAGTTTTCAGTTTAGACTCAATCCTAAGTCCAACTAAATATTTTTCTGTACAGACATTTTTTGTTTACACATAAGATTTATCAAGTCTTCAGTGATAACGAGTGTCTGGTATTGGGTAGTGGTTAAGTAACGTGATTTAAAAGATACGTGTCAGCTAATGTAGTAACAACAATTCATTTTTAAACTTTACAGGACATTTTGCAATTAATAAAAGCCTACAATGCAAATATGCAAGGCATCAAGTACTGTAGGAGAAAGGGAGCTGGGGGTCCTAGTGGACAGCAGGATGACCATGAGCCAGCAATGTGCTCTGTGGCCAAGAGGGCAAACAGCATCCTGGGGTGGATCAGAATGGGGATGGTTAGCAGATGGAGAGAGGTTCTTCTCCCCCTGTACTCTGCACTTGTGAGGCCACATCTGGAGTGTTGTGTCCAGTTCTGGGCCCCTCAGTTCAAGAAGGACATAGATCTGCTGGACAGAGTCCAGCGTAGAGCAACAAGGATGATGAAGGAAGTAGAACACCTCCCTTACGAGAAGAGTCTGAGGGAGCTGGGTCTCTTTAGCTTGGAGGAGAGTGAGGGGTGACCTCATTAATGTCTATAAATATGCGAAGGGTGGGTGTCAGGAGGATGGAGTCAGGTTCTTCTCAGTGTCATCTAGTGACAGAATGAGAGGCAATGGGTGTAAGCTGAAACATAGGAAGTTCCACAAAAATATGAGAAGGAACTTCTTCCCAGCAAGGGTGACAGAGAACTGGAACAGACTGCCCAGGGGAGTTGTGGAGTGTCCTTCTTTGGAGATGTTTAAAACCCACCTGGATGTGTTCCTTCCTTTGCAACAGCAAAGAAATGCAAAAATTAATAAAATACTTGACATTTACAAAGCTGGATTTTTTTTTTTTTATGAAGACTGTGAACCTGTTTACAAAAAAATACTGAAATTGCTAGACTTGAATGCATCACTTCTTCAGCGGCTGAGTTAGAGGTGCTTTTCCACTTGGAAAGTGTAAAAATATTTCTCAAATTACTGGGAAAAAATAACACATTATGTGATAATCTCTGTTAAATAATGCCTTTTCCCTCCACAAAATCTTGATGTCCATAGTGAAAAGGCTACTGATCTGCGTTTGTAGAGTGGCTACTGTCCTTTTGAAGAGGTTAGAGATAAACTCTAGGGCATGACATTGTCTTTACGTGCTCTTTATGTCCTAAGTACATTGACAACAGCTGTGGTCATAGCCAGGCTCATCCAGTGAATAAAGTGGCAGTGCCAAGAGTTTGCTTCTGCTCTGAAATATCTGACTAGCTTGTTCCTGGAGTAAAGTTTCTCTCCATGTCTGTTTCAGCCAGCATTCTTTCTCTTGTAGCTGGTTTATATGGAATATAATCAATTAAGACCAATTAATACTTCTATTGGAACTCTCAGAGGGCAGTATCCATTATTAACAGTCTCTAATTCTTCCAACTGCTTTGAGCATTGTGCCTCACTGCAGCTAATCTGGGCCTAGAATCAACTTTATGGATTTTCATTGCCATTTAAGCAGAATAGAACGATGACACGTGCCTGGGCACAGCATTCTTAGTATGAATTAATCCATGGAGTACTCAAGTTGTGTAGCACATCAGCATAGGTTATTGACAATAGGCACAGGCAACTCTTCTTTTGTTCTCTGCTATTGATTCCCATAGCAGTCTTGCTGACGACAGTTCAAAGTATCAGCCTATCTTTTCAAGGCGTTCACTGGTCTGATCCCAGTGCTATTCAAAACCAAGACCATCTGTCTTTTAGAGACCTGAGATGAAAACAGGGTTTGATGATTCTGTTCCTTCTGTATTACTGTCTTTTTATTTTTCAAATAAGGTTCTTTCTGCACCTGTTTAATGTGATCTCCAAACCATCGAGAAATTTTGCTGTCAGCCTGTTAACTTTCTGAATCACGGATACCCTGAGCTAAGTGGATCCATTACAATGCACAGAGATAACTTTAACAGTTTAATATCATTAGATAAAATGAGCTAATTTTTGTTTCTCCCTTTGAAGGTAATAAACAGCTCTCTCAAAATCATATCAGGGAGACTTTCAGAGAAATTTTGAAAAATAGATTGTGTGTCTTAAATTCCTTCAGCATTCAGTAATCTTTACTCTTTTGATTGCCGGTAGCTTTTTGAATATAAATGTGACACACTATAGTACACTGGAGTAAGGTCAAAACAGTTTCCACTAAGAAACTGGGGGTTTTTTTCACTAGGCAAGATGATGATGCATCTTCTGTTCAAGAATTGATTTTGCAAAGTATTTGAAGTAGTGAAATGGGGTTGAGATTGTTGTCTTTGCTGTGAATAAGATAGAAATAATTCCGTTCAGTTGTGATTGTGTAGGGTCCATATACAAAAATGAAGACATGCAAATGATGGTTCTCACAAATTACATTTGTATTCAGGGCAGAAACGAAAACCTGAGGAACAGTGCTGGTACTACTGCCTGTACTGCTAACTATTCAGGTTGCCTGAAATTTCTTTAAAAATTTTTCTTTGAAAATTCCTTAAGCTAAAATTTCAAATGTTGAGTAAATACTTCAGGCTATTTTATTTGATATATTTTAACTTTTCATTTCAAGTACAATAGGCTTGGATATTTTTAATCCTGCAGGGGAAAATACCGTTATTCTTGTTAAATGAAGAAAAGCCCAAACCTGCTAAGTTTTCTTGTAAAAGTATGCAACACTCCTCAGACCATCGAATATTAAAATTTTCTTTTCTTCACTGAGATAAAAAAACATTTCCTCTATAGTCAAACTGAATTGGTTCTCTCTGCCATTGACTCTCATTGATATTCTCATTGATATTCTCATGAATATCATGAGTGGGAGTAAAGAACTTGTGTCTGGGGGTTGGAGAAGACTGGAAGGTGGGAGCCTGGGATTAAATTGTTCTAAGTATCTGTGGAATTCCATCCTAAGAGTTCAAATGGGACCTACCTTACAGTGATTGTGGAGCTTTCTTGAAAAATAAACTAGATTTGACAGTCTAGGCTAGGGTCATGTATAGAGCAATTAAACTAAAAAAAATGGTGAGGTTTAATAAAACTGACTTAAAATACAGACTGAAAGATAATCACTGTACTGTGTAACCTCTTTCATATGTAGATGCAAAAGAGCTCTGCAGCTCCCTGACAAATTGTTCTTAAAATGCCTTTGTAACAGATAATTACCTATATTTGATGAACTGCTACCTAAGAATAATGTCAGTTCTTCAGCTGGTGTGTTTATACCTTCATCAGCTGCACTTGAGCAGAGGTGTTTCTCTACCAAAATACATTCCACAACTACTTAATAAGTAAAAGCTTTTACTATTATGATTATCATAAAATTATTACCTAGAGATAGCTTTCTTCCAAATGTTAGAAAGAGTAAGGATGGGTGAAAAAAATATAACCTAGTGATGGTGAATATCCTGAGGTTCTTCAGGAAGAATCTTAACCCTGACCAAAGCACCGTTTATTGGAAACATTATGACTGACAGTGTGTTCCTCAGACTCTAAACACTGTTTGAGCAAAAGCCAGTATTAGAGGGACTGGTTATGTTATAGTAACCTCCTTGGAATTTTGTGACTCCACTGAGCAAATGTGCAATTAACATTCTGATATAACTAGATGCACAGGATTTGTTGTACTTTCTTCAAAAAAATCACATCAGGTTCTTTTCAAATAGTGTTTGAAGAGTGTGTATAGAGTCCTGCTTCAAGTAGTAGACAAGCAAAGGAAGAGTGATGCTGCCGTAATCTCCTGAAAACCTCTTCATGTGGGGCTAGGCTGGATATGGACATCCTAAGCTAAAACTATGATGGTGCTAAAGGCTAGGGTTAGGGTTAAAGATGCAAGAGAAAAACAGTCTAGAAGCCTGTCCTTTGAGCTAAGGCTCAGCCTATACCTTGACACTAAGGTCAAGTGTTATGCTTAGGGATGGGGGTGGAAGAGACCCTAAGTTTATGACATCATTTAGAGTGCGGATACCAAAAACATTGTCCACTCAGGACTTCTTCTTAAGGTACTAGGCTGTGGCTTGACCTAAGGTTTAGGATTAAATGCCTAGGGTTAGGGTGGTGAAGAGACAAAGCTTAGGGCTGCAGGTTGGCATGTTAAATAAGGAAGGAGGCTGCCCAAAAGGTCTTCCCTTGATAGTGTCTTCGTGCAGGACTACATTGTGCAACTTGGTTTAAGGCTCAGTAAACATATGGGCCTAGGGCTGGGGTCAGGCAAGAGATTGAGTGTAGAGCTTTATGTGAAGTGGGGATGCAAAGGTGTTGCCAAAGATTTTGGCAGTCTGCGAGTAGGCTTTTCCCTGCATAAATTCTTCGTGTGGAAGAAGGCTGTGGGTTTCCTCTATGGCTCAGTCATTGCTAGGGTTTTGCTTGCAGTCGTCAAAGAGACAGAATGTAGAGCTGCAGTTGGATCTGGGCTGCAAAGATGTTGTCAAAGTAAGGAGCAAGCTGAAAAAAGATCTACCTTACAAGAACTTCATGTGTGTTTTACTAGTTAACATCTAGAATTCCATTCCAGCCCATATTATTCTACTCTGGGATACATATGTATTGACTCTGGGAAACAATGAGAAATAAAACACACAAAAACTCTTTGTGGCTGCAGTTCAAGTTTAAAACCCAGCATTATTCTCCCATGGTCTCCTCAACATGAAAGAGACAGATGCAGCATTGCATTGGCTACTATCCAGTCTAGTTGGGAGGTAAATTGTAATCCTCCTCCTGGAATCCAGCCTTTACTGCCAATATCCCTGACCTCTCTTCTCTTTAGAGCTAAAGGGTGGAACCACAAAGCTTGCAAGACACTGACATTCACAAAACAGTCTTCCCACTCTTGTACCTCTTTGCTAATTTTCCTTTTTGGTCCAGACAGCTCCAGGCTAGACAAGTCTTTGCTGTGGCAAACCATCTAACCCCTTTGGGCACGGAGAGACAAAACATATTTCCTCGCTACAGCTTGCAAACACATGAGCCTTCATCGAACCAGAAATTCAGTTGTTGGTTCTAACACTTGTTGATTCTCACACACGTAGCACACATGTGTCTGGGAACCAGGAAAGCCATATTTTGAATGGCTGAGCCATCCCTTCTTGGGAAAGCCCTGTGGGATACAGCTGACAGGTAATTTTGTGGGCTCTTTTGAGTAGCTGGTCTGTCACGTGAGGTGTACTAGACATGGATTTGACAACCAAATTTACTGCTGTCTTTGTGTGAGAATCCTACGTTAGCCTTTAAAAACACGTCTCTCAGAAGTTTCTAGCTCTCTATATAAATCAAGAAGTTTGTAGAGATAAGGGTCAAAACGTAAAATAATATATTTAATTAGGTACTAACTGCTGCATTTTTGTTGCCCATTTCAAGAGCCAACTTAAACAAGACAGAATTACATTGAGCTGTTTACCTTCCTAACGCTGCTTGCTATAGCATAATAAATGATGGGGCAGTAAGCCAAGGAAGGCGACTGGAAGAATGTTTTGTTTAGACTAGTACAATAGCCAATTTGACATCATGATAGGAATGTAGTAGGTTAGGAGGGAGCTCAACTGGCAGAGCTACCGTAAGAGTAATGAGTTAGTGAAATGCTTTGGATTTCCCCTATAGTATTTAAAGATTTTAGAAGTGGATGTTAATTATGAAGGAGGATGAGGGATGGGGAAGACATTATCGTTGTCTCTTTAGTTTTTTTTCTCTGCATTTGTTCTGCATGGATATTTACTTCATTGTATTTCTAGTCTTACTTCTAGCTAAGTGCTTTTTGAGAAGTCTCTTCACTCTCCACTCTGCTGTTATTCTTTCTGTAGAAGAGCAACAGTTCTTCATCCTTTCTCTCTGGAGCCTCCAGCTCTCTGAAGCCTCTAGAGAGCTTTCATTATATTTTGTTTTATTGGCAGCAGGACCAGCAAGTTTAGAACTGCTCTGAGAATAAAGCAAATTTAGCTTATGAAAACACTTGTGTCCAGTTCAGTGAGAAACAAGCTCCAAGAAGGATTTTGCTGCGGGCCTAAGGAGGCTTGTGACTGGAAAGCTGTGATGAGAAAAGGAAAGCACTGCCTTGCTGCACAGTATCTTGTCCCAGAGCCTGGCTACCTTTTAGTCATGTCAGAAAGCCACATTCATACCTTCTGATTGCTGATACCTTTGTAGCCCGCTGTTTCTTTTGCTGCCTTTTAGCTCTTCCTCTTAAAGTAAGATTTTGGAAAAAAGTTTAGACTTATGCAAATAATGTGAGGGGAGGTGTAACTCTGGATGTTAAAAAAGTGTAATCTATACCTTCTACAGATCATAGGACAACAAAGTAGAAAGCTCAGATAAATATCTAGTATTTCTCATATTGAAGTCCACCTACAAACAGGGTCACCAAGTGCTGCCTTGTAGCCCAATACCTAATACATTCATCTTAGCATTTGTTGAGTAGCACACACTTGTAATAACTTTTCTTATTACATGATTTAGCATTATTTATGCTCGTGAAAACAATGGAGCCGTGAGGAATTTCACCCTTGGCAGAAAGCTTGAAATTCTAATTGATCTCTTCAATGAGCCATTTTCTGTCTGTCTTTGCCAGCTTTTGTGTTCTGCTGAATGACAGCTAAGGAGGTCACGGCAGCAAAATATTGGATGTGCATTTTTATAGTGACTGAAATGTTTAAAAAATGAAATAAATCTTCACAAGTCTGTGAAGTACTGTTCAGAAACCTGCTGTGGTCTCTTCATTGTGAAAAAACTCTAAGGCTGCTATTTTGATTTGGTTTTAGAAGGCTTTCTATACTGTGGTGATTGTCATCCAACTTCCTAAAATGGTCCAGTGTTTTTCTTCTGGGCTCGTGCACATACTTGTACCAGAAGAACTCTGACATTTCAGTACAAAGGTGGACTAATTAATGTCTTTTGGAATTGCTTGACAAAGCAATTGCTGAACAATTTGAAATAACGAATCAAATCAGCTTGCTCTGGGCACTTTGAAAGGAACAAGCACAGTGTGTCACCAGGTCTCCTATGGAGTTTTCTGTCTTTATCATAAATATTCATCTGTATCTTCTCTGCCTTTCGGATTTTCTATACGTTGCGTTGTCTGATGAGCTTTTAAAACATGTTTAGTGTGCTAATGTAGGATACTCAGATACACACCCTATTGTGCTTCTGCTCTAGAAACACATCTGTAGAGTAGTGGCAGTCGTTACAAAGAAGAACTCACGGTTTAAATAAGTAAGGTAGAATAAGATGAGAAGAAAAACAGTTTGCTACAGTAATTGTTGGCTACTGTCCAAACAGTTGGACAGTAATTTGGTCAGTCTGCAGCAGACACAGCTGGGGACACAACTTGGGACAGTACACACTCTAACATAAGCCCATATGGTTCTGAGTAATACGAATCTGAAGTTAAGAAACTCCAGTTCTGTGAGACAAGTCTTGAATTAGTCTATTAGTTTGAGAGGAGATTTATGGCTTACTTACATCCAGGCTGTTCCTCTAGGTAAAGACGTAGTATTATACCAGGCCATAACATCATGCGCAAAGCTGTTCTGTTCTTCTTTTCATGTTTAAGTATGTAGCTTTCAATTTAGCTCAGCAAGTGGTATTGACTTGTATCCAACCACAGTCTTGATCTTACTTCGAAAAACACTGGTCAGTTAGTGTTTTTGAACATCACATAAGACTCAGATACCAATTTAAGTGTCTCTCTCTTCTTTGTTTCTCCAATGTGTCATGTTCAAATCCATTGTGTAATGTTTTTGTTGATTTTGAGAGGCAAAAAATTCAGTTGGTGGAAGTTAATACTTTCTCAAAGCCTGAAGTCATGGTATGATTTTCTATCCTACAGTTATTGTCCTATTTTTTAGTCTTTAATGTCTATTAAAATTTGTGGAAAATGGAGCATCCTCACATGGATTGGGTTAGGGTCTTGGCTACTTGGATTGGCTTTTGGGAACTGTAAATTGAGTTCTATGTGTAATAGCCCTAGGGATACAGGTAAAGAAATTCTCTGCACCAAGTTATCTTTTCCTCTCTTTTTGCAGCTGGGGGAAAGGATGTGGGCAGACACAGACAGGTTGCCCAGACAGGTTGTGGAGTCTCCTCCGGAGATACTCAAACCCCATCTGGAAGCAGCCCTGTGCAATGTGCTTTGGGCAGCCCTGCTTTGTTGGTGGTTTGGAATTGATCATCTCTTGAGGTCCTTTCCAACTCTGTTGGTTCTGTGTTGTGTAAGAGGGGTGTTTCCCACTAGTACTAGAAAAAGACGGTATCATTATGGAGGCAGCTGCACTGAAAGCAGACATCGGGACAGCTCTGATCACTCTCATATGTTTAGTAATACTCTGTATAAACTGTTAGGTACTTGTCTAAAGAGAAAGCAAGCAGCAGTGGGACTGACTGAAGCGATACTTACACATCTTAAGGAAATTTGAGAGGTATATTAAAAAAAACAAGACCATATTTTACCCGTTTTTTGGGGCTGTGTCTGCTTGAGAGATGAGAGAACTGGGAGCTGGAGCCTTCACCAGAACAAGGAAAGACAGCCTTGACAGAGTTAACCTAGCATGCATGGTACATTGCTATAGCGTAACTCTGTGACTTTTAATGATTCCAAGACCACGTCTTCACTTGAGGTAGGAATATGCTGGAGTTTGCCTTCACTCGGCTTGACAGGGTGATGGGAGGGATAGATCCTACTTAGATGAAAACACGTGTCAGTTGTGTCGAATTTGGCAAGACAACCACCAATGTCACCTTGAGACACTGCTGACATTCAAGGCATGTGCATACACCACAGCCTAATTTCATGTGATGTATGCAAATACATTCTATTTTGCCTTTTTCTATTTCCATGCTGCTCTCTCAGAGCTGTATCTTGACTGATTTAAAGCCAGGCACAGTTTCTTCTGAGTTCCTGGTTTAAATTCTGTGAGTGATGTATATCCACTTCTGAATGTTGCCTGTTTGGGAAGGTAACTGGATAATTCTCTGACATGTTCAGGTTAGTTAAACCCCACCACCACACCACACCACACCAAAGCAAGAACCCTGTATGCTGTCAAACACCAGTGTTTGTGATATTTTAGGATTAGGTTTATATTCTCACATTCGTCTTATAATTAATTATCAGTGGATTATAATTAAATTATAATTAAATATCAGTGGATTATCTGTCCTTGTAAGCACATGGTAACAATTGGATTCCTGGTGTCTACTACTATGGTAGTATCCCAGTAAGAATCATGATGCTTATATGTGAAGTGTGATCCTGTTAAGGGTCATGGTACATGACAGCTGAACATACCCTGCACTGGTGCTTCACTTGAACAAGACTGATCCTTTATCCAGCCCTTCTGCACTTAGCTTATCATTTCCAGAAAAAGCAGATGCAAATTTCTCTTACTAAAGAAATAAGAGGGGTATCTAGAACAGCTCCATTTCAAAACTGGGCCCTTCTTGAGCACTGAAGTTAAAATGCAGTGTTGGCTTCATTTTCTGGTGCTAATTTTATTTGAAATATTTTCCCAATTTCATGATTTTGAATGTATTTGTCATTAAAATTATCTTTTTATCTTTCTATGTTACTACCACTTGTTTCTCTTATTTGGGGTTTTAACTCAAAATCTGTTTTAATAGAGACGTGCTGATCGCTTGTAATCCTCCTTGAAAGAATCCGCAGTTGGCACATGGCTGGTTATGGCCCGATATCTATCTTGGTTTAAGTAAGAATCAGGTAAACAGCCACTGGGGTTTGTGGGCTAAAACTCTCGGGAAGAAAAACATGAATAAGCTGCCAGTTTTAAAAGGGCATAAACTGTTTTTCATAATTCCCTTCATCTGACATTTGGAGACGGAGTGTATCTGCGCAGTGCTAGTATTGGCCTCATGTCTGAGAAATCTTCTTCTGACCTGTTTTCCTAAGGGAGCTGCAGCTGTTAGTGCTTGTGCTTTGGCAGTATATGCTCAGAATACTTTAACTGCCTCCTTACAGCTAGAAAACGGGACTGACTAGAGAGGCCCCTTGTCTTCGCTTGCCCTCCTTCTTATGGAAGGCAGCGTGAGAATTTTTGAGGTGTGCAGAGAGTGACTGTCCTTATACTGCAAATATTTGCCAAGTTGCTCAGGGCTACCTGAAGATTAATTATACTATGAGAAATTCCCATTTGGCAGTGCCTTTGAGAAATAAAATTAAAAGAAGAATTCTACTCTTCTTTAATACTGCTGTATTAGCCTGAAACTGGGCAGGGTAGTAGTGCATAGAAATACAAGGTGTAAATTTATACAGCACAAGCAACCCCATGAGAAATTGCTGTCTGGAAATTTGTATCCCTTGATTTTTCAAATTAGATTACCACAACAATTCAGAGACTGGAAATTTTACTCAGGGGGGAAAAGCTACAACATATTTAGAATGCCTGTGACGCTTCTCACCCCTGGTTAGAAAACGTTAATTTGAAATTCACTATTGGCGTCGCCATTTACCTGCTGTGATTGTGCCTCAAGCAAGTCCAACAGAAGTAATTCTAGTTAGCCACCAGTTTATTACTTCACCAGTTTTAAGGAGTAATAGTTCATTTAATAAGGATGTTATGAGAAAGTTCTATCGAAGGGAAGGCTGTTATGTCATGTAGGAAAAATTTCAGATGCTACAGGCTGCACCGGGGGTGAGAGGATTTTTATTGCACTGCCAATAAGTTTTTATTGTCTAGCCACATTTGAAAACAAATGCATTTGCTCACAGGACTAGAGTTTATGATGCAGAAAGAGCAATTCCATTTGCATTGTGTCAGCCAACTACTTAAAGTGAAGAAAAGTCAATGCATGTTGCTCGGAGGAGAAAGAAGGAAATTCTTAGCTATACTTATATTCAGTGTCTTTACGAAATGCATCACACCCTCAGGATGTCAGCATCAGATTATCATGGAATCATGGAATCATTAAGGTTGGAAGAGACCTCCAAGATCAGCAAGTCCAACCATCAACCCACCCACACCGTGCCCACTAAACTGTCTTCCCTAGTGCCAATCTACACAGTTTTTGAACTCCTCCAGGGCTGGTGACTCCACCCCCTCTGTGGCCAGCCTGTTCCAATCCCTAACCACTCTGTCAAGGAAGAAATTCTTCCTGATGTCCAATCTAAACTTCTCCTGGCACAACTTGAGGCCATTAGTAACCACCACTCTGGCCAAAAGTCAATTAGACTTATCAGAGATTCTGGTGAAACTTTTCTTTCATGGCTGGAACAGGTGCTCTGTATTCTAGCTATCTGCAAACACTAAGCCTTCAAAAGTTTGCGTATGTCTAAAGCATAATTTAATGAAATTTACTGTTAATAGTAACTCTTAATAAATATATATCTAGAAGACTTAAGAAAGGAACACATGAAAGTAAATGTGGTAAAAAATTATTTCAAGTTCTCAGAAACTGTTCAGTCTGAAGAGAAAAAGAAATACAAACTTTCTCATCTCGTTCTCAATTACTAATTCCCTGATGTTATTTGTAAAAGTAAAATTTTTTCCAGTCTTATCTTACATCTCAACTGTCTGATTACACATCTGCCCTTTCAAATGCTCTATCATTTTGAATAATTCTAATTGTTTTGGGAATTGTTATGAAGGGAGAAATTATGAAGGCCATGTTCAATTAACTTCTGGTCATTTTTCTGAGCCAGAATTTCAAATATGAGATGGCCTGAGAAAAATGTTTTACTCCAGATTCTTTTTATTATATCATGGCTGTAAACTACGGATGGACCAGAGTTCACAGTGAACAGTGTGACAAAACATTCACAAGTAGTTCAGTAATTTTCTTCACTCTAATGAATTTAGATTAAACCTGGGAGATGAATTCCTCAGAGATAACTGTTCATGTAATTTTAATTCAAAATATGCTAACTAATCCAATTTCTATCCAAACACTGTAAGCATGATAAGTGTTTTTACAACTTTAATTGAGTTAAAAGCTATTGAAATACATAAAAGTACTTTAAAGATAATCTGTTAGCCAAACTCTAAACTCTTTGAGCAGAGGTTTTGTCTGGATGGCAATTCCTTGATATTTCCCCCAGTCTTTCCCTCCCTCCCCTAGAGAAAGGTTTGCTTTGCCATGAGTTTCTAATTTAAGTTATTGCATTAATTCACCTCAGCTGAAGACACTACTTCCCAGTAGTCACACCCTACCCCCAGCTCAGTGGGGACAGAAGAGGCAAGGCGCTTGGGCTTTTTCCAGCAGGCTGATTTTTCTCTGAGGTATATCATTTCCATTTTCTATTTATCTTTGATAAGCTAGTATATTTAATAAGTTTGTGCAGGAGTGTACTTTTTCCTTCTCAAGCATATTCCAGTTTATTATTGTTGTGTTTTTGTTATGTGCCTGGGAATTTGGGACAAATTCTTTAATCACTTAGTCCTTTCAGCCTTTTTGTTGGTCAGTGTGTTAAAAGGAAAAGCACAGGCTATGAAATGATCTGTTACACTCTCATGATTCTGCTTCAGTAAAAAAAAAAAATCCCTTTGCTGTGTATGTGTTTTGGATGACTTTACTGCTGACTTGTTTAAAGAATCATCAAAATCAGACATAGTGAAGCTTTCTGGATGGTGGAAAGTAGAAGAATAATGACCTATGCTATAAACAATGGCCACTTTCTGCTTGAACCTTAGAGGTTAGAAGAATACAGGATTAGACTGGATTTCACTTTCAGTAGTGTTGCCTGTTGAGGTGTGACTCCCAATCTTCAACTGAACAGACGAGAAAAGAGGCTCTGTTGACTCAGAGAGAAAGGGGATAGTAGTAGAACACTACATGTAGAGTGAGTTTCCTTTAAAGCCTTGCAAAATAAAGCAAACTTTTTTGTGTGTTCCAAGTAGAGGAATCTATTTTTGCTGAGTGATGATGGAGGGCTTCATGAAAGTAGTGCTTCTACATCTTGTTTTCTATCACAAGTGTGCAGGTGTGCTGTATTAACTGATAGTACAGGGGCAAGGAGGACAAAGGATCAATTAGTCACTACAGGGCTAGTTTTCATGGATACTGGGTATAGGGTTTGTGCGTGCGAGTGGACGTGCCCATGTGTTTTTCATATGTCAAATCTGGCCTTCATCATCTTGCAAACACATTTTGAAACTTTGCGAAATTTCATGCAGTTGAAAAGAACAAAGCATTAAGGACAACAATTTCTTGCTTTGTAGGGTGTAAACAAAAAAACCCAGAATTTTCCAGGCCAGGCAAAGGAGTGTGTCAAATAAATCTATAAAAGTCAGACAGAAAGACTTTGCTTGGCAAAAAAATGTAGAGTGGTTTCAATTAACATTTTGCTTCAGGTCATGTCATGTTCTTTCAATTAGGACTTGGTGTAAGAAAGACTGTCTCTTCCTAAATGCCTTTAGCCCTTTAAAGGGAAAGCCTTGGTCATTATCCAAAGGTGGGGGAAGGGGATATTTTCAGTTGTGTTTGCTATGAGCTCTGGCTATCTCATTTCCAAATACAATTGAGAAGGGTCAGAACCAAGCACATTTCAGCGCCATTCTTAAACTTCATTCTTCTTTCAGTTCAGAGCTCTTCTTGTTTTCTTCAGAATATTTTTCCACTGCAAACGCCTGGCATAAATGATTTTCCCTGATGCCTTAGTTATTGTTTTTCTTTAGGGTTCAGTATGTCTGCAGCATTTTGCTGGACAGGAGTAGTCTTCTGTGTGTTGTTTTCCAGTACACATCTTAAAGTACTCCTGACTTAGAATTTTAGACTCTGCAAACACATTGCTTCTCTGTCATTATAACAGACTCTTTTTTTAACAACAGTGTGTTCCCTCTGTGTGTGCTCAGCAATCGGCCCCTTTTATTTCTAACTAGTTCTGAGAGGAATGAAATACTGGAGCAAGCTGAAAGGTTTACAAAGGAACTTCCCAAGAGTTCTTTGTTGATTTTCACTTCAGTCCAAGCTATAGCTCACTTCCAGGCAATGTGTGCAGAATGAACCCAACAGTTCCCATCTTGCCTGCTGAAAGCAAAGCTAAGTGAGCAAAAAGGTTAAACTAGTGTATGTCCTGCAAACAGAACCATAGAAATCTTACTGAGTATTTCCCACATCATCCACAAACAAACTCTGTTAACCAAGATGCCCCATGGTGCCAATCCGAGCGCGCTACCATTCCTTAAGAAATAAGGAAGAAGATAATGTTTGTGAAGAAAATAACATCTACAACAGGATAATGCTGCATGAGCTCAGTCATGAAGTTGTGTAAATATCAGCAGAGGTCTTTAATTACACACAATATATACTAAATAGCTATGCCATCCTTAGCGGTGAGTTTTGCATTAATGGAAAAGCCGTGGTATTGCTACGATTCTCTTAGACTGCATTTTAGCAGCAGTACGGGATATTTAAAAGAAAATTACTTAGCTTCCATACTGAGCCCAAAACAGTTAAATTCTAAATTCAGGACTGTCCTTCCATGTCAGTTTGCTGCTTTATGCCCCAATCTTGTTCTTATAAAACAAACACCTTACATATCATAAAACATAAAGTATTAAAGTCTCCTTAGAAGGCTGTATAAGTGACTCCAAGTCTATTATTTTCAAGCTTTTAGAATTACCCAACTACACAGTGTCTTTTTCTTTCTAGATGTTACCAGCACCTTTCTGCAAAATGCACGTGCTGGGAGTTCACTGGTTTAGGTACATCACTCATCTCCAGAAATGGTGCCTTCTACTCATCTTTTGCAAACCATTTCAAATGCTTAATTGCAGTAATGTTGGACCTTCTCAGGCACAGGTCAGAGGAAGCTTTTAAGACTGAAAGATTTAGCCTAAATTTATGGCTTGCTATGAGATCCCAAAACAAGTTAAAAAAAACCCAAATAGTTTCAATAGTCTTATATAACAGAATGTACCTTTGAATGCATTTGCTTCAGCTTTGGCGCTGGACATAAAGTTTGCTAAATACTTTAACTTATTAACAATAGAAAGTGTAAAGATTTTGGTGGTAAAGATATAAAATAATATAAACAACGTTAGCTGTAGTAGCCGATCAGATTAAATTGTCAGAGCCTGACATAATCAATAGGCATGTCACAACACTTTATACTTTTATATTTACAGACAAATACGCTGATGGCAGAACAGTTTGTGGTGTTTGTTGTTTACTCTTTTTAAGAACGCTCTCTAGAGGCACTTGTTAGCACCTACTTAATAGTTCTAAGCTCCCTGATAAAGCTTGATTGTTTTATGCATTTCTTTTAGCAGTTTATATTGTATTTAGACAGCACAGAACAGAATTAGTACTGTGTTGCTGAGTGCCTCACCGTTTACAGTTAGGCATTTGCTGTCTTAGTTGAAATGTATTTACTTTTTGCCAGCTGGATATAGAATACGGTACTTCACTGGACATTAAATCAATTTGTTTGAAAGTATTTTATACTTTCTGTCTCTTAGGAAATGTGACACATTATTGGTGTCATGCGTTGGCTCCCAGGTAGAAGCAGCCACATTGAGTTAATCCCAAGAATGAGGTTGTGTTTCATTAGCGGTCATCTTCATGGCTTCATGCGTCTGCGTATTAACTTGCAGTCTACGTGCTTCTTCCAGTCCACTTCACACCTAAGTCAGGTGGTTTGTGCTGTGGGGGGTATCACTGAGTAGGCAAAGCTTTGGTGTGTTTTATGTGCTTTTCTAAAGGGGCTGGGTGTATGAGTCAATGTGTCTGACTGTGTAAAAGAACCTGTTAAGACCCCTGCAACTTTTCTATTAAGAAGCACCTGAAGAGTGACAATTGCTTTTGGGGTCTCTATTGTCAATGTGGCTGGAAAACAGAGAAGGCTGAAGACAGAAGGGTGCAATTAACATCAGAACAGTGGAAATGTAGGGCACATCAGGAGACGAGTGAAATTAGTTGCCAAGTTGGTGCTTCTGGTGTGCTACGGTAGCCTCAAGATCCGGTCTGAAGGATGATACACTGCAGAGTTTAAATTGCAAGGAAGAGATCAGATCAGGCCCATCATTTAGAACTAGTAGTCTCAAAGGAGCTGAGAGGAGAGATGGCAAGCACAACTTGACCCAAAAAATCTCAACCCCAGCACTGGGAGAGCATTGGCCTGCAGGGAAGCTAATCCCTGGAGATACTGGCATTGCATAAAAACCACTTTCAACCAGACCATAGAGGACAGAGAATCTGCACAGCTCTAGTTGAAACAGCCTTTTGTTTGAAAAGAAAGCTGCAGAAGGGATGGTAAATGATGAGTCCTTTCCTTTTATTTGGAGCCCAGGATCTGCTTGCTAGTGCTGTACAAAGAACATTCTGCACTCAGACTTGATTTGAGATTTAGTCAAACATTGCAGTAAATGATGTAACACACTGGGGAGCTTTGCCAGACCTCTGCTGTTTATTTGTTTATTAGTAAGGCATGTTTCCCAGTGCATTTTCATTTTTTAATTTTGCAGATTCTACATTTGCTTTTCTCAGGCATTTCCTTCTTCATGTTTTGCTTAAAGCAATTCTAATCAAATTATTGATTTGGTATCCTTAAGTCATGCACTTGGACCTCTTTGCCATGGAATAATTTTTCTACATTCATAAAAACCACAGCTCTTCAGCTTTAATAATTGCTTCCAGACTCTTAAGAAATAACAAAATGCTAGACCAGTCAATTTGACGTGTTACTGTGTCCTTGACATGAGCTATAATCCTGATTATTATTTCTGCTTTTATCACTCTAAATATTTTTTTATTTCAAGCTTTATGACTTGGTAAATTAGCCTGAGTACCTTACAAAGACATTCAGTCAGAGCATAGAGATTCATACAATCATTAAGTCTGGAAGAGACCTACTACGAGATCAGCAAGTCCATCAACCCAACCCCACCATGCCCACCAAACCCTGTTCCCTAGTGCCACATCTACATGATTTTTGAACGCCTTCAGGGATAGTGATTCCACCCCCATGCTGGGCAGCCTGTTCCAACCCCTGACCACTCTGTCAGGGTAGAAATTTTTCCTGATGTCCAAGCTAAACATGCCCTGGCACAACTTGAGGCCATTTCCTGTCATCCTATCACTAGAGACTTAGGAGAACAGACTGATCTCCATATCTCTAAAACCTCCTTTCAGGTCTCCCCTCAACCTCTTTTTCTCCAGGCTAAACAACCCCAGTTCTCTCAGACGCTCCTCATTAGACCTGTCCTCCAAGCCCTTCACCAGCTTCTTTGCCCTTCTCTGGACCCTTGAGCAACTCAATGTCTTTCCTGTACTGAAGTGCCCAAAACTGAACCCAGTACTCAAGATGAGGCCTTACCAGTGCCCAGTACAAGGGGACAACACCTCTCTAGACCTGCTGACCACCAATTCTGATTTTCGATCTGGTCTGGATCTATTTCTGATGCGGGTCAGGATGCCGTTGGCCCACTGGGCACACTGCTGGCTCTTGTTCAACTGCTGTCAATCAGCAGTCCCAGGTCCTTCTCCTCTGAGCAGTTCTCCAGCCACTCTTTCCCAGGCCTGCAGTGTTGCATGGGATTGTTGTGACCAAAGTGTAGGACCTGGCACTTGGTCTTGTTGAATCACACACAATCAACCTTGGACCATTGATCCAGCCTGTCCAGGTCCCCCTGCAGACCTTTCCTACCCTCAGATTAACACACTCTCCCAACTTGGTGTCATCTTGCGAACTTGCTGAGGGTGCGCTCAATGCCCTCATCCAGATCATTGATAAAGATGTTAAACAAGACTGGCCCCAGTACTGAGCCCTGGGGAACAGCTTGTGACCAGCTGCCAACTCAATTTCACTCCATTCGACACAACTCTCTGGGCTCAGCCTTGCAGCCAGGTCTTTACCCAGTGAAGAGTCCACCTGTATAAGCCATGAGCCATCAGTTTCTCCAGCGAGATGCTGTGGGAGACTCTGTCAAATTCTTTCCTGAAGTCCGGGTAAACAACATCCACAGCCTTCCCCTCATCCACTAGACACGTCACCTGGTCATAAGAGATCTGTTTGGTCAGGCAAGTCCTGCTGGCTGGCCCTGATCCCCGGGCTGTCCTGCACTTGCTGTGTGAGCAAGCTCAGGATGAGCCACGCCAGAATCTTCCCCAGTATCCAAGTCAGGCTGAAAGGCCTGTAGTTGCCCAGATCATCATTTCACCTTTTCTTGTGGAGGGGCATCACATTAGCATCTGGGACCAACCCTGTTAGCCAGCAGCACTGGTGACAGAGTGGTTTGGCAAGCTTCTCTGCCAGCTCCCTCAGCACCCTTGGATGGATCCCTTCTGGCCCTGCAGACTTGTGAGTGTGTAGGTGGCAACGCAACTCATTAACTGCTTCCTCTTGGACTGTAGAAAGTGTATCCTGCACTCCATCCCTGCCTTCACTGTGCTGACTCATCGTTTTTAGAGCGTTTGAGCTACAGCTAAAATAGATTGGATCAGCTCACAGGGCTGAATCCTTACAGACGGCTAATAGGTGTGGCTTGTGACCACTCAGAAGGCTTGGGCTGGAAGAGTGAATATGAAGTGTTGTGGGAACGTAGCACCTATGTATTTGTGTTAGTGTCCTCAGTTCACGTGCTGTTCCTTTTGTCTGGAAAGAACTGGTTTGTGTTAATACCGTTTTGTTGTAACCGTTGTTGCAAAAAGGGGACTTTCCATGCTGGACCATAAGAGCAAGAGTAGACCGTGCAAGACAAGCATGGTAAGCATGGTAAGTTCTTGAACAGATTAGGATGTCAGAGTTGGGGTTTTGCACCTCGGGTAGAAATGGGCCTATTGCAGGGGCTCCAGATGAAGGCAACAAAAATGAGCAGTCTCGCAACAAGGAGATACAAAAAAAACAGGTCCAAGGAGTAGAAGCTTTCATTTCTATTCTATAGAATACTGGGATCACCACTAAAAGGCTACTGCAATGGCAGAGGGTGACTTTTCCCCATGTTTTTATGGGGAATAGAGGACAGTGAGTCCTGTTGGCTGAAAATGCAGCAAAGACAATTTGGCTTAGACTCTAAGAAACCTAAGTGGATGGCGAGTGACTGAAGTAAACAACCCTGAAATCTCTGTCATGGGAGACCCTGGAGAACAGATAAAGCAACAGGTCAGGAATGATGTAGGTACAACCAGCAATACCTCATGGTAAAGAAAGTGTGTGCATGGCTTTTTAGAGGCTCTTTTCAATCCTGTGATGTCTCTGAGGACCTGAAGTTATTAAATTACACGCAGTTCTACAGAGTGACAGATTGATCACCAGCCCTTACTCTCTTAAACATCTTGTGCTTTTTTGAGAGCACAGAGGTTTCCAGGAAAATGCAGCTGCTTATTGACCAGCAGCTGGCACTGCCTCCTTTCTGGTGTGGGAGCAAGATGCTGCAGACCAAACAGAACACAAGTTTCTCCAATTCCCTTCCAATTGTGTGCTGTGATAACGCTAGCCTTCAGAGGATAGGCTTTCTGGCCAGATACTGCATATTGCTGTCTAAGAAAAAATGACTGCAAACGCATTTCAGAGTCCAAGCTCTGCTGTTGGAAGTAGTGATTTTCCAACCATCAGAGTGCTGCTTGCCTAGTTAATATTTGCCTACTTTTAGCTTATCTGGGTTTAAGCCTTTTCAGGGAACGCTGTTTCTCTTTCAACCTTTTTAGTATTACTGCTGTTTTCTTCCCAAATAAGGAAGCTTTAATCACCATGTGTGCCTGCCAAACTTCAGCTTTTCGGAGCTGCAAACACAAAGCAGTCTGCTGTCTGTTTTTATGAGGCCTTTCTGTTATTTCTATAATCCTTAGCCAGCCAAGAACCCCTAATTTATCCTCCTGTTCTAATCCTGTTGTGTAAACAAAAGGCAGACACGGTCTTGGTTCCATCTCTGCTCACGTATAACTCAAAGTATAAATGTCACTTATAAACGGGCTTAATTTCCAGACACCTGTGTCTTACTTTAAAGAACCTGAAATAATGTTTGAGGAATGACTGAGGATGTCACTGTCTCGGATATGTTCTGTTTTATAGGAGAGCCCAGAGGCCTCACCTAGAACGATGGCTTCTTTGTGCCAGATGTTGAGCAGTTCCTATGCTGCAAAATTTTACTTTAAAAGCAGACGATAAATTGCCTAAGGAAGATGGTGGTGAAAATGTTTACGTACATAAACTCTTATTAGAAATAGTGACATCATACTTCTAAAATCTGTAAAACAATAACACTCCTCCCAAAAAACCAATCTTAACGAACAAATCGGAGGCTTAGTAATGTCATGTCTGACTCTGGTGTAAGAGGCAGCCTTAATTGCTAATGAGTGGATGAGCATGTCGGCAGTTGTAAATCTCTTCAAATGAAAGATCTGTGTCCTGTTTTGAAGGCTGACGCGTACCCTAATTTATCAGCTTGTGTAAATGTAGAACTTCCTGAAAAATGGCAAAGCTTTTGATTTCCTCTTTCGTAAATGAAAAACTTTTGGCTTTTCCTGACTCACAAATGTTTCAGATACTGTGATTGAAATCTGACCAAGTCAGAGGTGAAATTTCCATTAACTTCATGGGAGATTTTTCTTCATCAGTATTCAAAATTATAAAAGTAATGCTGAGATTGCTGATCTTATTTAAGAGAATCCTTTAAAAGAGCTATGATCCTGACTATTCTCTACTTTTGAGATCAAAAAGTATTTAGAGTAATAAGTTTTATCACTTGGTAAATTAGCTTAAGTACCTTGCAAAGCAATTCAATAAGATCATAGATTCCTACAATCATTTAAGTTGGACGAGACCAACAAGATCAGCAAATCCATCAACCGAACCCCACCATGCCCAGTAAACCATGCTCCCTAGTGCCACATCCATGTGATTTTTGAATGCCTTCAGGGATAGTGATACTACTCCCATCCTGGGCAGCCTGTTCCCACCCCTGATGACTCTGTCAAGGAAGAAATTTCTCCTGATGTCCAATCTAAACATACCCTGGCACAACTTGAGGCCATTTACTCTTGTCCTATCATTAATGACTTGGGAGAAGAGACTGATTCCCACCTCTCTACAACCTCCTCTCAAGTAGTTTTAAGGAGGAATAATGTCTCCCCTCAGCTTCATTTTCTCCATAATAAGGCCTCTCTTTCTCTGTATAGTAGAGACCTCCCTTTTTGCAATGAAGTACTTAGAGAATTTCTAACGAAGCCTACAGTGAGGCAAGTCATTGTCTGCTTGCTGTGAGTTGATTGTGAGTTGTATTAAAAACACGAGAAAATGATTGAGTCTTGGTTACTTGTTCATAGTCCACTGTATGTACCTGTTCCTTGAGTGAAATTAAAGTAGCATATCCTTTCGTATACATTTAATATAGTAGAAGGACAGAGTTGGGTTTATTTCACTTTAATCTGCAAGTGACATTCATACTGATTAAAAGATTTGATACTGCAAAGCACGTCGTTACAAGAAATCTGTAAATGAACAGAAGTCTCCTGAAACTAAACAGCAGTGTTGTATGAATAATGTAAAGCAATATACTACTTGGAGTACCATCCTGGAAAAAGGTCATAAAAGTAACCTAACATAAGGCTTGCAAACTAAATCAGGTCTTGTTTCAAGAAAAAACAACAACTTTGTGATAAACTGTAATTTTCAAGCCACCAGGTGAATAATGGTGGCTTGAAACATGGTGCTTTTCAACAACACCATCTGAATAACTAATATAATATCTTTTAAAACTAATCAAAATCAATGGAAATCAACATGTGAGAAACGTGGCAAGATTTTACTATGTAATATTTGTCAGTGGCCAGTAAAGCTGTTTAGTACTTTTGTCTTTTGATGAGATTCCAGAAGCTGCCTGAAATCCTAGGGACAATAACACAGATCCCACCTTAATATGTGAATAAATGGAAAAAAAAACCAACCTCAACCCCAAGAAACACTAGAAAAGGAAAAGAAGCTTCAGTAGATTAAGCCATTAGCTAAATTGTTAGGAAAAGAACTTGGCTTTTAAGAGCTGGCCTAATTGCATACATTCTTCAAGCAAAATGGAACATGGTTGTGAAAATGTGAAGATTGATAAAAATCATGACAAAATGAATCCAAAATATCAATAAACCAATTAAGAGTTATGTGAGAAACCAATCAATAGGGCAGGCAGTAGGGCACAGCTGCTGAACAGTCCACTTTAATACCATCAATAGCCCATGGGGAAAACTCAGCCTGTTGGCTTGGGAGCACGAAAGAAAAAGGTTAACTATAAGAGGAATGAAAAATAAACAATATAAACTGTATAAAATTCATTGCTTTAAGGGAGAACCTACTAATTGCAAGGATTTAATTCATTTTGTATTTAAGAGAAGTCTCTGATGCTGATTTAAGAGAGATGTTTAACATCTGCACTGAAATGGAATAGGGAATGGTGGTAATCTTAAGGTAGGACAATTCAGAAGTCCACTGGCTGAGTTCTGGTCCTCGTCAGTTTCAGTGGCAAAAATCCAAAAGCTGAAGAGAAGAAACAGATCATCACTTGGCTCTACAGAGCTTCTTACTCTTGTAAGATATCACCACATACACAGTTTGATTTCCAGCCTGAGTTCTGTGCTGGGATTTTTTTTTTTTATTTCTCCAGCAGTTTGATGTCTTTTTTACACTGTGATTGTTCCTCAGCAATGGCATTTCAGTGGAGGGAGGGTTATGGTTTCCCTGTGATACGTAAGAATTGTCTGCTGCATCTCTGGTTGATAGGTGGCTATGAGCCTTTCTGCTAGCTTGCATGTCTCTTTCTCTTAAAAGTAATGGAGGATAGAGAGTATTTGAGACTGTCTTAATCCTACATCTGCTGCTATGAGGTATGAACGTGAGTGCAAACCACCATGGACTTTCAGATCATATCCCAGTTCTGCTTTAAAGAAAATGCATTTAGGTATCTTACAGAGCTTTTGTTTCAAATGATTATTTATCTCTACTTGCTTTGCTGTAGAGAAATCTAGTGTATGTGTCTTGTCTTTTAAGTTTGGTGTCAAATGGCAGCTCTGGTTGTTCTGATAGATTGGTGAAAGCTGCTGAACATCACTGGGCTGATTGTAATCCTAGCAATAACGGGAGTGTGGCATTCCTGTGACAGGAAGCCAGTGCTAGACACTTCAGACAATTCATCACTCTTCTACAGGGATGTCACTGGTGATGCTGTGGTTATTAACTAAACTCAGTTTTTTAAAAAATGCCCACCATGCAAAATCCTTTCAACTGTTTGGTCTGATAGCTGTTGAATTTATTGTGTCCTAAGAAAAGAGGCAGAATGGGGCTAAAATAATGTAGATGCTTCATAGGATCAGGTTGTGTGAAGCTGGACAACTCTAGTGCTGTGAGTCACTGTGACCTGTTTTTGCTTGGTGAAGCCATAATTAACCTTAGAATTTTAGAATTGTTCCAGTTGGAAGAGACTTCCAAGATCATCCAGTACAACTATCAATCCAATGCCACCATGACCACTAAACTCTGTTCCCTAGTGCCACATCTACACAGTTTTTCAACACCTCTAGGAACAGCAACTTGAACCAGAAGGTCCTGACACATATTAAAAACAACAGCAAGCCTGGGAAGAGCCAGAAGCTTTGAAACTCTGTCTCAGTTTCTCATTTAAATCAGAAAAGGATTTGATGGCAATGAAGATCACAACAGAATCCATGCCCTGTGAGAGATACAGTCACTCGATGCCAAGACAAAGGCACAATCTAAGTATTCATGTATAGGTTTGTTTGTTTGTTTGTTTTAAATCGTAGCATCAGGAGGCTGGCACACAAAAGGAGTCACTTTTTGCATCTTATTTCTGTTCATTCAGTGCTGAGTTTGCACTTTGTAAAGCCACACGCTGCACATGGCGATGTTGCCTGACTCTGCAAGGGTTGATAAACGCAGCGTGAGTGGTTCAAACACAAGTGCTGTGCATCTGTTTTAGGGCACTAATACATGGAGTAGTAGAGCAGTGGAGTAAATGCAGGCTTGTGACTGGTTTCACAAACAGATTTGAACAAAACCTATGTGAGTCTGATCTGACCGCCTTCAGTTTTAATCTTGAATCTTAATGACAAGGAAAAAACCATCTGATTATGTGTGTACTTTTAAATTATCTTTCATTTTAGGGCATTTCCGGATTTTCCTGGGTTCATAATAGCAGAAGGGCAACCTAGCTGAAAACCAGAAACATGCATGTTTGGTTGCATATTCACTGAAATCAACACACCTCACAGCAGATACTATTTGGAGGAAATTGATTGACCAGCTGTCCTGTTGTGGTATTTTCTGATGCATTTCTGCTGGAACCCAGACAATTAAATTTAATAAGCTTTTAATTATTTTCATTGTTTGAGTCTCTTAATCTGAAACTGAAGTTTTAATGGGGTTTTTTCCCCCTAGGTGTAACTTGTACTTTAAGGATAAAAATGTGGAGAAAGCTCTAGTATTGCCACCTCATTCTAAAGAATCCATGATTCGCAGAAAGAGGCTGTAGATTCATGCAGAAGAAAAGAGAAACCCAGATGATTAATCAAGATCTAAATTTGTCTTTACTCTGTTCAGCTTCTTAGTAGAGGATCTGCTGTGACAAGGTAAATGTCTTCCCCTGGGGAAGGAACTTGGCTGCTTTTCATGCAGCTGCTGGGACCTCTCTAACCACAGGAGAGTTCCGGGTGCCAGCCACAGAGGTCACTGCTCATTTGCCCTTTGGCTTCAAATGGATAAAAGGAAGCATAGCCAGAGAAGAAGGAAAATACACACAACAGAGAGGAGACTGTGTAGGGCCAAAGGCAAAAATGTTGGCTGCTGTGGGTGTATGGAGAGGAAATGGCTAGAAAAGAAAAATCTGACAAATGGAGAAATGGACTAAATGTCCTGGGGCTGGATTGATAATCCTGGCAACCAGGATGTTGAAAAGCCACCCTCATAGAAGAAAAGATCAGAAGAGGCAGAAAGCAGGGAAAGGGAAGGAAAACAAGGATAAGTTGGACCGTGTGCTAGCAGTGCCTGTTCCTTCTTCTGACTCCAAAAGGAATCAAGATGACCAGATTCAGATATGACCTTCTTAAGTCAAGATCTGCACCTGTGTTCCAACTCCCACCCATAGCATGTGTGCCTGTACTCAGATGTTCTGGCATGCAGACAAATCCCTACGTATGACTAGTAATACCCATAGAAACCTGGTAAAAATTTAACTCTAGCTAATGTTCAGAGACTACTTTTAACTGAAAACTCCAGAGACTTCAGGCTTGAGTGGGATGTTTTTGAAGGGTTTATGGGGTTGTTTCCTGAGTGATTAAAGACTTGTAGGCTGAGGTAATAACTGTGTGGCAGGACAGTAACTGAGCAAAAGGGCAATGTTTTGAGGATGCTGTTCTGAAATGAAGGCAATGAAACAGAGGGAAAACAGCTATCGTCAGACTGATTTCTTTAATAGAAGTACTGGCAAGTGATTACTGGTGATTGTTTTTCCCATCTTTTCATAATCCTGATAGTCCTGTCACTGTGTCTGAGCTGAAAAGTTGGTCAGGGAAACATAAAGTAAGGATTATGGGGGAGTGGGGAAATGTTATATATTGTTGTTGAGCCATGTCGACTCTCCAAACTGGCTTATAAAGTGACTGCCCAAATTGCTGTGCTACAGTGATTGGTGGTTCTGGGAAACTGCTGGCATAAGAAGAAAACAGAATGGAGAGGACAAGAGCCTCTTCAGCTGATTTCATTGTGCACTGCCTTATGTTAATGACTATAAAACATTTGAAATGTAATAAAATCTCTATGTAAAGGGACTACTCTTTAGAGAGGGGGGAAAAAGTTAAGTATCTGTGACAGACACAATTCTCTGAGTGTACAGCCACAGACTTCCCTGACTGTGTAATTTGCTTAGAGTATTTACATTTTGTTGCTGATCCACAGTTGTGTTGTGAAAAAAAATTTACCTCCATAAACTTAGACTGCTGTCAGCCCAGCAAATGGACAAACATCAGCCCTGTGAATGAGTGGGAGTGCATCTTGTATGGCAATCTGCCCAGTGATCATAACACTTTGATGCTCTCCAGATCAGATTTTATTTGTGTATGGTTGAGGTGCTTTGTTTAGCTGGGTTTTGTCCCTGTCCTGTATTGGACTGAGGAAGGTGCAAGACAGGATATTGAGCTTTTATCTGTGTTCCACTTCTCAGCTTTGCTCTGTACTTGCTTAGAAGTAAACAGTGTTTCTCTAGAACCACCCAGCTGTCCATTTGTGTGTGTGTTTGCCTATTACCTCCCAAAAATACGTAGTGTTTTGGGGAGTAAGATTCTGTAAGAGTGTTTTTTAAAAGCTCTCTGGATGTTCATATTCTTGTGTGGTTTCTACTAGTCCGTAACTATCATTGTATTGCTTAATTAATACTTTACTCCTTTGGGTTTGTTTGAGTTTTTGTTTGTGTTTGTTTTTTTTAAAAGGCAAACAAATCCAACTCTGTTCTTCTCTGTTCTCATTCAGGCTTTCTTTTGGTAGGGGATTGAGCGGACAACTGAATTATGTGTCTACACCTCCATACTTGCAATCTTAGGGAAAACTTGACTGTCAATAAATGGTAAAATTTTGTTATGAATGTTTCAATATATAAAATACTTCATATAGCAAGTTTAGAAGAAAGCACCCACTTGTGTTCCCCAGATGATACGGAACAGCCAAAACTGTGCTGTACATCAGTGAGTAATCTGAGTTCTATTTAGAAAGAATGGCTTTTCAAATGAGAAGGCTGCTTGAAGTGCCTGTTCATACAGGAAAATCTGAGATGCCCATTAATAGTTTATACTTGAATTCAAGTTAGGTAAATTTGGAGTATTAACTATTTTAACTGGAAGAGGAAGCAAAATTGGGGTGTAGTTTACCAATGGTGTTGAAAGTGAAGCAATATAGCATCTAGATATTTTTTCTCTGCATATTTGTGTTGGTTTCGGTTTTGAAATGTCAGCAAGCAATCTGAATATAGATATTCCAACCGAAGTGTTGTGGGTTCCCTCATCCCTGGGGAATCATGTGTTTTTTGACTATCCTGAACATCAGGTGATCTTTTCAGCCAGAAATTTTGAATGCCAATAATCATCAATCGGAGAAACAAAATCTTACTACTTACAGAGATATTATAGTCTTATACGGGACAAGAGCAAAGGCTGAATCTTGGATTTTCCAACTATCAGTTCAAGTCTTCGCTGTTCAAATTTGGCTGGTGATAGATGATCTTTAGTTCAGCTAGAAGATGATGTAACGCACACTGTCTGCAACAACTCATGCAAGTCATTGTTTGAAAGCGGTAGTTCACTGGAGATCAGACTCTTGGGTCTCAGCCGTGGCTGCAAGAAAAATGTGCCTTAAACATAGATAATTTTACAGTTAAAGAGTACTCAGAAGCAGTGTAAATGGAAAGATGAAACTTGGTCTAGTGTTCCAATACAAAATCAGAGTAGAGTTTTGACAGAATCACGTAATCACAATCAACACTTATGTGAAGGTTTGAGGTTTATTCTTTTATAATAAGAACGGAGTACACTCTGCCATGAATAGCCCTGTCACTTCTCACAAACATCTCCAGACGTGAAAGCGATGAAGGAAAAGATAATCTGTTTTGAGAGGATAAAAATCTCGGCACTCTGGAAATGGCTAGAACAGGAGAGCTGTTTAGACAAAATGGCATGGTAGATGCCTCATAATAACCTTTACAGATTTAGGGCAAAAATTCTCCTTGTGGTTGACTTTGGCACCAGTTTTCTGATTTTTGGCATTCCTAATACGAAAACATCAAACTGAATTGCAAAGAGGATTTGCCCTTAGTTGTGGAGATTTCCAGTGTATAGGTCTGTACTAAGCATTTGAAGATGAGGAATACTCTCACGGTTTCTGAAGTACATATTTCATTGCTGCATCCAGCCAGAAAAGCTCAATCCTCAGTACACTTCCATTATTTCTGTTCCAAAGGCTGTGAGTGGATGCAAGTTGAGATTGCTGTGTTCACGCCTCCTTCAAGTAGGAAGATGTAGGTTGTTTTTGATGAGGATATTAAATGTTGAGGATATTGATGTTTGATTGAAGATATTAAGTGTTGAAGTGGATTTTATAACTCAAAGTTGTAGATGTTTGGACAAGGTGTCAAAGTTCTCACAGTACTGCTAATATTAGAGGTTGTTTCTCATGTGTCCCTCCTATTGCTCACATTGTGCAATGATGCTTATTGTGAAACCAAGATCCTACAACTCCTTCCACTGTGTTTCAGGCAAGACATACTCCACTCTTCATCCTAAATGCTTTGTATTTAGTTTGAGCCCTAGATTTTTTTAAGCTGTTCTTGTATATAATAACAAAGATGTAATGTTGTTTTACGGTATACCTCCACAAAGTTATTTTTCCTTTATTTTTATTTACCAATCACTATTAATTTTATTTCAATATTTACCAATGTTAATGTGAGTTCAGGTGTGATGGAGTACATTCCCAGTACTGCTCATCCCAGCATAGATAGTGTTGTCTTACATTTATCTACCTCATGCTGACAAACAATCCTTCCCATGGAAAAAATCTCTCTTTAAAAAAACCCCAACCTAGAATATTGTTGTGAATTCAGTGAAGTTTAGTTTGGACTTAAAAGACAAAAGAATGCAAATCCTGAAGTCTTTATCAAACATTTGATGTATTTACCTAACTGAAACATGTGAGCTAAATATTTCTGCTTCACAAGGATACTCCCTTGAAGTTAAGCACTGGGCTTTAAGTATTCTGGCTGGGTTGTGTCTATAGTAGACTGTGTTTCAGCTACTGTCTCTCATAAGTACATGCCACTCAGTAACATTCTTTTTCCTTAAGCAGAATGCTTACAAGAGGAAAATTAACTGTTTTTTAAAAATCCTGCCTATTAAAGAAGGTTCTAAAGTAGAATGTGACATCTTTTTTTCCTTTTGAGATAAGGTAGCATCATCTTTCATCTGACCCAGCTAGCCACAAGCATCAAAGCTCTGTCAAGGTACGGAATGTTAGAACGTGATACTGAGATTATACTAACAGAATGTTTGCAATAAATCAGATTATTCACTACAGTCACTCCATCAAATTGATACAATCTCTACTAACAAACCCACTGCACTGCATAACATCCTACTGATTCTCATATACTACAGTGTATGCTCTTACTACTGTTATGCTGACCAGTTCAAAATCCCCATCCTTTTTTTCATTAACTGGAAAAAACCAAGCAAAGTTATTTCTATCAGCTTTGAATTGATGTTTCTACTTCAGAAGACACGTAGGTGTTTTTTATTTATACTTCCAGAAGAAACTATTGTATGTGTTCTAGAAGGTAGAGCCAACTAAGGCTCTTACTGCAGTCTTCAATGACCTAATGGGAAGTTACAGAGAATCGTATAAAAGGGCCTTCAGAGGTAACCTAGTCCAGCTTCTCCCTATAATAAGCAGGGTCTTCTTCAGTTAGGCCCAGAGCCCTGGCCACCTTACCCTGAATGTGGAATGGGGCATCTGGCTGTGCCAGTGTTTTGCCACCCTCACTGTAAAAGGTTCTTCCTTACATTTAGTCTAAATCAAACTGCCATTAGTTTAAAACCATCACCTCTTGTCCTGTCACAACAGGCTTTGCACTTTGCTAAAAAGTCGGTTCCTGTCTTTCTTATCAGTTTCCTTTAAGTACTGAAAGGTGACAATAAGCTCTCCCCAGAACCTTCTCTACTCCAGGCTGAACAACTCTACCTCTCTCAGCCTGTCCTCATAGCAGAGGTGCTCCATCCCTCTGATAATTTTTGTGGCCTCTTCCAGACCCACTCCAATAGGTCCATGTCTTTCCTGTCCTGAGGACTTCAGAGCTGTACACCATAATCCATGTGTGGTCTCACCAAAGCAGACTAGAGGTGCAGAATTGCCCTCCTTGACCTGCTGGCCAAGCTTGTTTTGATGCAGCCCAGGATATGGTTGGCTTTCTGGACTGCGAACACACATTGTTCAGCTGATGTCCAGCTTCTCATCTACCAGTTACCCCCAAGTACATCTCAACAGGGCTGCATTCAATCCCTTTATCTGTCAGCCTGATTGATGCTGGGAGTTGCCCCAGCCCAGGTGCAAGACCTTGCACTTGGCCATGTTCAATCTCGTGAAGTTCCCACAGGCCCCCTTCTCCACTTGGTCCAGGTCCCTCTGGATGGCATCCTGAAGGTAGAAGGAGAAAGACGGCAGAGCCAGGCTCTTGTTGATGTTTACATTAAAAGACTAAAAGGATTAACACGTCACTTCATGAAAAATTCTGGTTGTACTCTTTCACTGTAAACATAGCAGTTCTCACTGTGAAATGAGTCCCACCACTTTCCTTCTAGAAGAATTTGTCTTTGTGCCATCTGCAGTCTAGAATTCATAGCAAAATGCATCTGATCCTCTTCTGTGACTGTGTCTCCGTGTTCTTTACTGACCTGTGAGCTGGCTGTAAGGCCGTGACTTCTCAGAAACATCCAGAAGCCAGTACTGAATCAGTAGCATAATACAGGAGTATTCAGTAGGAAACTGTAAACATAGTACAAAAGGTTTGGTATTTGGCAGTGCCACTGGTATTTTTACTGGTGTTGTAACTAGTAGCATTAGTTTATTCCACCAAGACCATACGTGTAGCAAAGATGCCCGTGCGTTCGGAGCTGCAGGACTATCTGGGAGATGCGCACATTTCTCCTGTGACTGTTCATACAGTAACTCAGTGTTTAGTGACCAGTGGACTTGGCAGTGCTGGGTTAATGGTTGGACTCAATGATCTTAAAGATGTTTCCCAACCTAAGTGATTCTGTTTCAGACATCCTAGTTTATCTGTACATTTGGAAATAAAATCTAAGTCTGCGTCTTGATCTAAGCTGTCTGGGAAGGAGTGGGTAGGCATGTCTAAAAACAGTTAAATCCTGAATGTCCTCTGTATGACTGGTGAAAACCCAAGTTGTTTTAATTGCCCTGAAATCAGGTCTGTTCTCTTCTGGTGTGAAGAGAGAAAAAAGCTCAAATTCAGAAGTTAAGTAAGTTGCCACAGAGTTGGTGTGGGGACTGTGGATTTGACTGTGAATGTAAAAATGAATGCTCTGAAGCCAGTGTAGCCAGTGCAAAGTTAAGCTACTTACTGACGGTCTGACTTGTATAGGTGTGTGATGTCTAATGTCAAAAATGGTTGTGCATATGTGCTGCAGGTTGAAGGTGGTTGGGGTTTGGTTTTCACCCTGCCCTTTCTCAGGGACGTAGAAAGCAGCTTGTGGTGGTGTTTTCTGCACGAAATTGCGTTTGGGGAACGAGAGAGCTGTTCTGTGCCAATACCTGGGAAAATCTCATTGTATTCTTTGTCTTGTACTAGCAAGAAGATTATCAAGTTACTAATCACAGAATCGCAGAATGGTGGGGATTGGAAGAGACCTCAAAAGATCATCTAGTAAAACCAAAAGTACAACTTGTGCTCCCCAAATCAGAGGTTTTAGTGGGTTGCTTTAATGCACGTATTGAATACGGAGGCTTCTGATAGCAACACTTGTACAGTAGTGCAGGTGGAAAACTTTCTCAGAACAGCCTTGTTTAACATCTTGATCAATGATCTGGATAAGGGGATTGAGTGCACCTCAAGAAGTTTGCAGATTAACACCAAATTGTTTACTCTGGAGAAAAGGCAGCTGAGGGGAGTGTTGCGTGAAAAGCGGTGTGTAAATTTCCTTAAGGCTAAACCCCCTTGCGTTCTAGCAGAGTCCTCACAGATGGAGGGGCTAGGGGCGGCTGAGTTTAGACCTTAACACAAATGTCAATTGACAATGAGGATAAAATCCAAACTGGATTATAAAATGATGTTATTTATTGTTCACAAGCAACAT
>JAOXOE010000405.1:7419858-7439384 GCA_028565055.1 Phoeniculus purpureus | reverse complement strand
CTGCCGCCTCCCGCAGGCTGAGCTTCGGCCTGGAGCGGCTCACAGAATGAGCCTGGCTGGAAGGGACCTCCCCGACCACCGAGCGCAACCAACACCCACCTCTTCACAACCTCCTTGCAGAGGGCAATGAGGGCCCCCGTGAGCCTCCTCTTCTCCAAAGTAACCCTGCCCAGCTCCCTCAGCATCTCCTCAGACAACTGGTTCTCCAAACCCCTCACGAGCTGGGTAGCTCTGCTCTGGCCACCTTCCAGCATCTCAACGTCTTTCCTACAATGAGAGGCCCAGAACTGACCCCAGTACTGCAGGGGAGGTCTCACAAGGGTACCGTAACTTCCCTTCTGCTGACCAGCTGATCCTGGTGGCAATGTTGGCGACCTAGGCACACTGCTGGCTCATATGAAGCCAGTTATCTACCAGCACCCGCAGGTCCTTTTCTGCTGGGCAGCTTTCGAGCCCCTCAACCCCAAACCTACAGCGTTGCCTGGGGTTGTTGTGACCGAAACGTAGGACACAGCACTTGGCCCTGTTGTACCTCAGACAAGCAGCCTCAGCTCAGCAATCCAACTTGTCCAAGTCAAGTCAGTGCTGCTGTGATTGCCTCTGTGGCTTCAAACCAGGCAGGATGAGGGGTTTGCTTGGAAATACTCTTTTTCTGGCTCCACACGTAACAAACCCTTTGAAGATGTTCACAGAAAACACAGATTATTAGGGACTGGAAGGGACCTCAAAAGATCAGCCAGTCCAGTTCCCCTGCCACAGCAGGGTCACCTAGATGCAGCTGCACAGGAACATGGCCAAGCAGGTTTGAAATGTCTCCAGGGAAGGAGACTCCACAACCCCCCTGAGCAGCCCCTTCCAGTGCTCACCCTCACTGGGAAGACACTCCTTCTGTTCAGCTAGTTGTCACCCAGCACTGCTAGGTCCCTCTCAGCCAGGCTACTCTTCCACTTTTCACCCAGCATTAGTCACCGTAAGGAAGAGTCTACACAGTTTTCACAAGACCGTGCATTTGCAGCAGAGACTGAGGGCTACAGGGACAATAGTGCATCCTACCTGCACAGGTGCCACACAGATAGGGCTCCAAGTTGGTGGAAGGACCATAGAATAGTCTAAAGCCTTTGCAAGTAGAAGCTCCTGCTACCAACAATAGGTGTACCGGTCAAAAGGATATGGAATCACCTCTCCATAGCAATACATGATTCCAGCTTCATGCTGTGTCATCTTCCACTCTGCATTAGAGCCATCACCTCTGCCTTAAGTACCTCCACCCTTCAGCAGCTGGAGCTACTTGGCTAATTAGAGCTAATTTGAGCTACCTGGAGCTACTCAGTGGTTGTATGCCCCAAACATCCATCACATTAAAACAAGGGATTACTGAATCACAGAACATTAGGGATTGGAAGGGATCTTGAAAGATCATCTAGTCCAATCCCCCTGCCACAGCAGGATCCCCTAGATTAAGCTGCACAAGAACATGTCCAGGTGGGTTTTAAACATCTCCAGAGAAGGAGACTCCACAACCTCCCTGGGCAGCCTATTCCAGTGCTCCATCACCCTCACTGGGAAGAAGTTCCTTCTTATATTTATGTGGAACCTCGTGTGTTCCAGCTTATACCTGTTGTCCCTTGTCCTATCATGGGTTGATACTGAGCAAGAACCTGGCTCCATCGTCCTAACACTTGCCCTTTCCACATTTATAAGCATTAATGAGGTCATCCCTCAGTCTCCTTTTTTCCAAGTTCAAGAGACTCAGTTCCCTCAGCCTTTCCTCATCAGGGAGATGTCCCACTCCCTTCATCATCTTTGTGGTTCTGTGCTGGACTCTTTCCAGCAGTTGTGTGCCCTTCTGGAACTGGGGGGCCCAGAAATGGACACAATATTCCAGATTTGGTCTCATCAGGGCAGAGTAGAGGGGGAGGAGAATCTCTCTCGATCTGCTAACCACTCCCCTTCTATTACATCCATCACTAGCTGCACTCATTATAGGCAAAAGTGTGATTATGAGCAATGCAAATGGACACTCCAGGATGCCATTTGCTTTCTTGGCCACAAGGGCACAAAGCTGGCTCATGGTCATCCTGTTTGTTCTTTGCTCCCGTGGAATGCCTTTGGGAAAATATTGTACTGACTTATTGTACAGTTTCAGTAGGATACAGTTAGTCTCTGCATCATTTATCTATGTGCTTGGACATCACAGAAAGGTGGGTGGCAGATTATCAATCAACTAACCTCTAATGCCTTTTTTAAAAAAAAAACCTTCATCCAATTAACACTTAACTTATTTTAACTGCATGTTATTGCTTTCAAAAAGGGTGGATGAGGTGGAGAGAGCAGTTTAAAACCAAACAACTTGAGGGGTGTTAGTGGTTTTCAAGAGTCTGTGGTGTTGAGGTTTTCAAGATTGGTTCTTTTTAAACAGTTTCTAAAAAAAAAAAATCACACACACACACAAATACAGAAGCATTATGGAGCATGTATTCTGTTTCCAGGGAAGAAAAAAAAAAAAGAAGAGATCTATTATTTAAGAAAGAAATACAGCCAGTGTGATAAAAGTGCCTTCCCACATCTTCTGGCCAGGTGCTACGTGCATATAAATGTTTCACGTTAAGTTTTAAGATCAAGGAAGAGTCTGTGGGGAACCTTGTTTCCTGGAGATCTGCTTGGTAGAGTAGCTCCTGAGTACTGACTTCCCATTTTTTATTTAGTTATTAAGGATGAAAGGCTACATCATTTTCTGAAATAGCAATCCCTTGCATGTCATTATCTTTGTCCATAGCTATGAAACATGCATTTCCATGGGTTCAAGTGGAAACTTAGCCTAACTCAGCTTAGCTGCTATCACTTTTATTCAAAGGATCAACCTTTGTATTGTATTTTAGAATGAACAAAGGAAATAGGGTTTCTTTAGATGAGAAACTGGTTTTTAGATATAGTTGATTATAGTGGGTCTGCCGCCAGTGGAGGTCTCCTCCAATTCAAGGCACTGCCCATTACTATGGAAAATGAAACTCAGTCCCATTTTGTGACACGCTTCACTCTGGGTAAAGTGTGCACATCTACGCAGCCTTAAATGTTATTTAAGTATGACGTTAAGCTAGTACAAAGTTTTGCACATTATCAAATACATACAGGACCAGTGTAAGAAAATGCAATTGAAATCCATTTGTACTCAGTTTGCACGAGCAAGACATCCACAGGATTAGAAATCCCAGCACTTACTTATTTACAGCAGGTGCCCTGCATAAATATCCCTGCCACAAAATCAAGGCTTTTTTTTCCTAATTAAAAAGACATAATTAATACAGATGTTTAAAGTATCTATTAGCAAATAGGTTTTGGCTTGGAAAAAATCACGTTTTAATTACTGAACTTCTGTTATTTAGCAGATTTTTTGTATGTCTGGTAATTGCTATCAACGTGAATGTTTCTGAAGTTCGAATAAAGCACATGTAAATACCTTTTGCCTTAAAAAAATGTGATAAACAATTTAAGCTGAAAAATTCTTGCAAAATATTGTTGGTGTTTCAGAAGCTACGCTCAATCAAATGCAGTGTATCACTGTAAGATGATGGTAGCAGCTTTTATACAGAGGTATCAAGGAAAACACAAAAGAGGCAGCAATCAGAATGAAATAAAGCCCTGCAAAACCAACCAACCTGGTAACTTGCCACGGGTGAGAGCTAGTACAGGGTTATTTTCTCCTTTCTTAGAGTTGAAGGCTTTATCCTGTAGATCCTCCTTTTCCTCTGACCAGCTTGCTTCTGTGTGTCACTCTGCAGTGTATTTGAAGGTACTTGGGCTTCATCAGGACACCTGCAAACAGATGTCATGGCACTGCTTGGGAAAAGCTAATAATGGCAAATGTACTGTCTGGAGAGTTTATGCTCGTACGTTTCCCTCTGACAAGACACTCGTATCAAATAGAAGCTTAACAAGGATAGATCTATATTCTGTCCTCTCCAGATGTTGGTACCCAATCTATTTCCTGCTGACTCTAGGGAAGAGTAATTGTGTTCCTCAATACCAGTCACATAGTTGATAGTGTGTAGAAAAGGGAAACATATTTGTGTCCACACCCAAGAAGCCCCATACAACACGTGTGTATAAATACGTGTCTGAGTACACCTATGTATGAAACTCATACTCCTCAATCTTCTGACATATATCTGCAACCATCTTTTTTTGACACATACAAATTTGGTCAGGAAATAAAGGCATATTCAATGGAAAGTAAACACGAATGGTAAAGCAAAAACAATAATTGCAAATATTTTCTCTTTTTACATTAAACTCACTTTGGCTTTGATTCCCTCTGCTGTCTCCAAACCTTTCTCTGACTGTGTTTTATCAATAGTTTCATAGTAATTGGTAATCTGACTTTCTAAAAGAGGAAGTCAGCCTTTTGCACCCTATAAATATAATTATGAGGAACTCCTCTGTGCTTATGTGAAGGTGAAAGGAAGAAAACAGAGCAAACAAACTTTCTATCACCCTTGCAAAAAAACCAAGATTAAACCACAAGGCTTTGGTAGTTTTTGTACCTGGTAGTTGTGTGTAGGATTTTGAAATGCTTTTGTGGGACTTTCTTTAAAATGCTTTTTACATCAGATAAACATTTCATTTTAGAACTTGGTCTTGCTCTACCTTTAACGTTTAATGCAGAGTAAATGGATTTAAGTTGCTGTTTTAACAGTAATGCCTGGAGACCCTGCTCTGGCTCTTTCGAGGTCCCTTCCAATCCCTAATGTTCTGTGATTCTGTGAGAGGTTTTATTTCAGTTCCTAATTTCCGTGTTTTAGCCAACTAAAATGTATTGGCTACAACCAGCTTTATCAAGTTTGTTTTGTTTCTCTGTGCGCTACTATTTATGCCCCTTTCATAGAAAGTAAGTTGCCTGAGGATGGAAACAATAGGAAGGTTTTCTAAGTGCTAGAAACTAAAGCTGTAGTTTCACTGATTTTGGTTTAGAGGATAAGCACAGCAAGACACAAGCACCGTAAGCAGGAGATAGATGTCCTTGGCAAAGGAAGGAGGCAGATAATCGGCATGGTGCGTTGCTCTTGCAGCTCTCCATTGCACCAGAAACTTAAGTTTGAATACTGTTTTTTAAAGGAGAAGTAAGAGTTCAAATAATCAAGACTTTTCACACAGATTCCTCATATTTGGAAGTAAACCATGGTTCATCTGACATGAACAGAAACGAGTGCTGTTACGCTTGCGCTCCTCACTTGGCAATATATACAGGTGTTTTCCTGCGTCTAAGGGGCTGTTTGAAGAACACCTTCATTGGGAAGAATGGTGCATCCTAAGAGTTTTGTTGTCAAAAGAGCTTGAATGAAGTCCCTGTTTTCCTTCACTGTCATCTATATTGTTGGCTTTCTATAGCAAGCTGGAGTGTCAGAAAAGCCAGCAAAAATACAAACATCTTCCTGGCTTTCCTGTAATGGCATGGAGTGTATGGTTGCTGAGATCCTTCTGAGAATTTTAACTTAAAATAGCTCTTTTGTGGGGACCTACGATACTGTGTTCTACTTTCCTCTCTGCTTCTGACATGTTATTTTGGTGCATTAAGTGTTTTGTTCATTCAATGCTCAGATAATGTTTCCTGGCCTGACGTGAACCGAATGTCTGTTGGGTAATTCTGATCTAGGCTTTAATTTGTCTGTCTATGGTTATGGAGCAGTTCAGCTGGTGAACAGTGTGAAGATCTGTGTCTTTATGTTATATCTTTATATTTTTCCTTCCTTCCTTTCCTTTCTAGTGAAATTCTGGTTTCCTAGGTTTCTTCTAGTTGTAGTTTGAGAAGCTTGTCTATCACTGTAAATATTTAACACTTCTTTTTCTTCATCAAATGGAAAATAAATATTTTCATTTCTAGTACTTCTTTTTATTACTAAACCCCTCTACTCTTTTTCTTGTTCCTAATCTTTTGCTTTTGATTTCTTTTTTTCTCTCTGTCCCATATTATGCCACCTAATCCTTTTTCCCCCTCTCTAATTCTCCTTTATTAATTTAGCTATTTTTCCCATAGTAAGAGTGGCCTTCTTTTTTCTTCCTCCAAAATATGTAATTTCCTTCTTTCTCTCTCTCTCTCTTTCTTTCTCTCTTTCTTTCTTTCTATCTTTTTCTGAATCAATCAAGCTTCAGAATGAATTTGTTTTATTTTTTGTGTTTTAGGATCAGTGAACCTTCTCCAGTCTCAAGATTACAGAGGCATGAGGTGGAGCAAAGTACTTCTGATAAAGGATATATAGTCACTGGCATCAGCCCATTCTGAGAAACAATGAGCTGCATTCAAAAATGGAAAAGAAAAAATCCAAAGTGAAAAATCCTAGAGGAGCCCCCTTGAGAACTGGAAACCACCCTTCCCTGATGTGAAAAATAATTTACACCATTTTGAACAGATCACCATTTCTGTAAGGTAAGCGATGCTTATTGATAAGGTAAGTGCTTTGGTCTGTTTGTAAATATAAATCTGGAAGCTGTGCACTGAAAGGGAAAATGAAGTTTTAAAAATAGTGTGCCTGCTTAGAAAGTGTACGCTGACACACACTGAGCTTGGCTTCAGTCTGATCCGACTTCATGCACTCCTTGCAAATCGAAGGGCTTGGTCATTAGCACAGTGAGTCACAGTAATGTGTTATGATCTGATCTGGCACTTATAAGGAAATAGAGTGTCTGGCTGTGGATACATCTCCTACAGGTCATCTGTCCTTGTGATAAAGAGAGTGCTTGCTCCCAAGAGACAGCAAAGTCGCCCATTATGTCAGCTCACACCCTGGGAAAGGCTGCTGATTTCAGTGCTTCTATATGTGATGTGCTCTCTAAACCGGGTCAGTGGTATAACTGGGAGGAGGGAGTAGTTTGAACCATGAATGAGTGCTCAGAGAAATGGTATAACTGACCCTGTCAAAGATGAATATAAAATGCAGACAGGCTGGCTTGTTTTATATTTAGTTTTTAAAAATACCAACAAAACAACAAACAACCCACATATATAATGATTTGGTTTCAGGATCATTGATTTGTATGTCAGACAGATGAAAAGCAAAATTTATATGATGCCTTTATCATTATTCTGACAAGAACTGCTTTTAAGTTAAAGACTGATAAAGAATGCCAACTTTTGACATTATTAGAACAGCCGATTCAGCTTTCATTTTCTTTTGTTTTCTTGTTGTCAGAGAAAGGCCATTAGAGACAAATTATTATTTCAAACTGGTTAATTTAGTGACGTGCATTTTGTTTTCCATAAACTGCCTCAGCTGCTTTGTAAAGCATTTGCAGTCTCATTGTGAAGCAAGACACAGAAAGTAAAAATTGCAAATATCCGTCTTCATCAGGCTTTAGGTCAGAGGTTCTCAAACCCCCAGCAGCGCACAGGCGACTTGCCCGCAGCTGAACCAACGCCTCGTGTTGCACAGCCCAGCGCACGAACCCGTTCGCTGTGTTTGACTGCAGTTCGTTGCGCACAGCGGCCGCTAGAGGGTGCTCGGTCATCAGGCTGACGGGAGCACCCAGCCTGGTGCTGCGGAGGGCTTGCTCAAAGTTCATTCTTTCCACTCAATTAGGGGTCTAGTGCTCCTGTCGTCATCAAAGTTAATTCATCTCGTAGCATTAGCATAGCTGCAGCAGAGAGTTTATACAGAAAGCTGGAAGGATTTAAAACAGGAAAGGTTTTTGCAACGCGTTCCACCTGTATGCTGCGGTTCCATAATTCAGGTGAGGAGCAGCTGTGCAGATGATTTCATGCAAAAGTTTGTTGCTGTAGTTCACACTCAGAGTCTAAAATGTGGGATTTTTTTCCAAACCAGCTTTTACATTTCTCCCTCTGCTCTCTGTCAATTCACTGGTGTGACTATTCAACCACTGTGTTTTCTACAAAACTTAACTAACTTAACAATAATTTGCACCTCTTTAGCCTTGATCCATGTTTTAAAAGCCTTAATCAAGTAAGACAGTATTATTCACGTGTTTTTACAAAAAACAAAATCAGATAGTTTCCTTGTGACCAGAAGACTGAAAAGGCTAGGATGCGAATGTTTCACTCCTGACATCTGCTCCTAGGCTCAACCATGCAGTGTAGGGGGTTTTTCCCCAATATGTCGATGATTATTGTTATGATTAAAGGGTTGTGGTTAACATCATTTGGGGAATAGCCAAGATGACACTCTTATATTTCTACGGGAAGCCTTCAAGTGTACTCCTGAGCGAACTAAGAGAACGGACACAGAGAGTACATGAAGCAAATCCTCCCCCCAGCTCAGCTGTGTGTTAGCACAAATATATAAGGCAATATGCGAAATAAAAAAGAAAGATACAAAAAGAGAGGTGAGAAGATGCTGATAAAACCAGCAGAAAATACAAGGAGTAGCAGAAAAAAAAGAAGAAAAAAATTGGAAAGAAAGAGGAGTCAGGTTGGATTTATTCATGCCCAGGACTAAATGGCGTATTATTGATACGAGGTGCAGGATTTTATTACATTGGACATTATTTAGTAAAATAAGCACACAGCAACTGGAATGGCACAAGTTTGGAATAGAAATAAAAATCATGTTTCCTGTCACTGTACGTAAAGACTGCTGTCACTCTGGCCCATTTTTACTGCATAATGATAAGGGAATAGAAATATTCCGTACGTTTCACTATTGTGATGTGATAATGTCATGCATCTGTGTGTATCATCCTACATCATATCATATGTCTATGCTGTAGCAGTGAACAGAGACGATTTTGAGACAATTTCTTAATCTACCAGTGAACAGTAGTATCTCTGTAAGGGGACAGAACCCCAAAATACAGAAAGGGGTTTTTTTTAAATTAAATCACCCTTTTTATCCTTGTAGTGTTTGTGTTTGCGGGATGCTCTTTTCAGACTTTGGCATCACAGAATAACTGTTAGTGTTAGTCACTTTCTGCATCAATGATTCCATCTGCCAGGGATTCGATTGATTTTTCACATCTCAGCACAAGAAGGCCCAGACTGTGCCCTGTTGCCTGTGAGCGCGTGGTTGCACCAGCAGGAAAGGATGTCAAGGCAAATGCTTTTAGGACAGGAGCAAGGATGATGGAAATACCATAGAGAGCTTTAAAGTTTCACAGAACTGCAGACAATTTCTTATCTGAGCAGTTCAAAATGTGGATTTCATAAGGTAGTGTGTTTTGTCCTGTAGGACATGTTTAGAAATAAATGTGTGTCCTTGTCCTGTAGTTTGAAGCTTTTTTTTTTTAACATTTGGATTTAATCCTGAACTTTTAAAACATGAAATTATTTCATACTCTTTTCCTAATCCTATTAAAAAATACTCTTGGGAAACTTCTCTGTTTGGAAGAATAGATACAGAAGGGTGTGGGAGCAAGGGGATTGAAGCTGCAGTGGCTGAGGTTTTGACTTCTTAATCACAGTAGTCTGCTACCAAGCAGTATATTTATATTAACTGTATTTAATTGTTCTTAGAGCACTTAAAACTTCTGAACAGACTGAGAGAATAATAAATTCTCCCTGGGCACCTGCTGATCTCTTTTGCACTTCCTCAACCTCACAGATTCCTATATGAAGTGTTAATAAACAGAAGCCAATAGGACTGTAGTGACAGAATAGGTATGTACAGCAGTAGCACAGCAATGGAGTGTGAAGGTCCATCACAAGGGTTAGGGATGGATTACTTTTTTGGGTTTCCCCTAATGATATGATAGATGCTGTGTGTGTGAAAAAGTATAATGCTTGTAAACATTACTTGTTTTTATATGGTGTGACCAAAAGTAATCTCTGTTCTCTGTTAAGTTCATTTGAGATTGGACTTGATGGCTCCTCAGTTCAAGGACACAGAACTGCTGGACGGAGTCCAGTTCAGAGCCACAAAGATGATGAAGAAAGTAGAACACTGCCCTGATGAGGAAAGGCTGAGGGAGCTGGTCTGTTTAGCTTGGAGAAGAGGAGACTGAGGGGTGACTTCATTAATGTTTATAAATATGTGAGGGGTGGGTGTCAGGAGGATGGAGACAGGCTCTTCTCAATGTCATCTAGTGATAGGACAAAGGGCAGTGAGTGTAAGCTGGAACATAGGAGGTTCCATACAAATATGAGAAGGAACTTCTTCACAGTGATGGAGTGCTGGAACATGCTGCCCAGGGGGGTTGTGAAGTCTCCTGCTCTGGAGACATTTAAAACCTGCCTGGATATGTTCCTGTGGGACTTGGTCTAGGTGATCCTGCTGTGGCAGGGGGATTGGACTAGATGATCTTTCAAGGTCCCTTCCAGTCCTGATGTTCTGTGATTTTGTGGTTCTATGATTCCATTTTATGAATACTGTGTTCAGTTTTGGGTACCTCAATACAAGAAGGACATTTGAGGTGCTGGAGGGTCCAAAGAAGGGCAACAAAGCTAGTGAAGGACCTGGAGGACATGTCTGATGAGGAGGGAACTGGGGTTGTTTAGCCTGGAGAAAAGGAGGCTGAGGAAGAGACCTTATTGCTCTACAATTATCTGAAAGGAGATTGTAGAAAGGTGGAGGTCTGTCTCTTCTCCCAGGTCACTAGTGATAGAACAAGAGGAAATAGCCTCAAGTTGTGCTAGGGGAGGGTTAGACTGGACATCAGGAAAAATGTCTTCCCTGAGAGAGTGGTCAGGGATTGCAGTAGGCTGCCCAGAGAGGTAGTGGAGTCACTGTACCTGGAGGTGTTCAAAAAACAAGTAAATGTGGCCCTAGGGAACAGGATATTGTGTCCAGTTCTGGGCCCCTCAGGTCAAGAAGAACATGTAGCTGCTGGAGGGAGTCCAGCATAGAGCAACGAAAATCATGAAGGAAGAGGAACACCTCCCTTACAAGGAACAGCTGAGAGAGCTGGGTCCCTTTAGCTTGGACACTGGGAGGTGACCTATCAGAACTGGATAGCCATATCCATTTGGTGAGACAGGGCAGGAAGTAGTAGCAGAATTTATGTGATCGAGGGAGACTTCAGCTTTCTCAGTCTACAACACAAAAAAGAAATGTCCACTGGAAAACTGGACGTGGAATACTGTATCTTTTCTTTACCAAACTGATTTTCTGACAAAGGCAGGTCTCAGACATTCTTGGAGCAGAATGAACCAGCCAAAACTAACGCTGTGTTATGCTTGTTTTCACTGAAGAGCAAGTTCCAAAGGGGTTGGACATATAAACTAAACTTAGAGCAGGTTCAATTTTGTCCAATTCTCTCTCTGAGAAAAGTGAAAGAGAAATCTCTACCTCCAGAGCCTTAGAAAGACAAACTGAAAAACTGAGGAAATTCAGTGAGTATTGCCAAGCCTATGTATTTGAACAGAGAGGAGGCACGTAATAACTTTGAATCAAAATTGTCAGCAGCAACTGAGATGATACTGGTAGAAAGGAGTATAGATCTCCCTGGAATGATAGTCATCTTAATCTATGTTAAAAGAAAGAGAATCCATAAGGAATGCAGAAGGGGATTGATTTGGGAAGAATTGTGCCCTGGAGGTTAAAAGATACAAAACTGAAGCAATAACGGTCAAAAGCTACATTAAACCAGACTTTGCTACTCATTTCTGTTCTCCGCCGAGCTCTTCAGCTTTGCAAACAAAAATTGAACAAGGAGAGAGAACTCTCATCCTATGTCTTTTCCAAGGAGCATGCACACACTGACGCTGTTTGGGGACTTGTACGAGGCAAGCGCAATGGCAGAGAGGAAAAGTATCTCGGAAAAAGCCAAGACAAGAGGAGAGTCATGTCTATCAGACGGCTGCCCCTTTTACTGTCCTACTTGGAAGTTAGGCAATAGATTCAGGAGGAAGTCACAAAAAATAAATTGTCTCAGAGTCAGAGAAGATGTGTTTACTTCTGTAGAGTTCACCTCAGTGTCGGTTAAGAAAATCAGTGGTCACCTGACATTTTGACTTTAATCTCTCTGGCTTTTGTATCTCCACCTGTAAAATTGGGATAATAATCATTTTCACGCCAGTGAAGGCTGCACACATGAAAATTCTTGCTGTAAAACACCACGAAACTGGTGACACGGGAAATCAATAATTTTATTCTCAGTGCAGGAACGTGTTCCGCTCCCTAAGCAGTATTTAATTTGTACATGTTTGTTGAATAAGGCAGTGATTTTGTAGGGAGAGAAAAAAGAGAAGCAATAATGATGCTGAAGACTCAACTACACTGGTGTTTCAAGGAGAAGGTTCTATGAATAACTGGAGGTTACACAAATAAGATTGGTGTTTCCTCCACTTTTAAAGTGTTTTTGTCAGGTTGTACATTATTGACTTGGCAGTGCTTGTATACCTCAGATTTCTTGCAGTGCATCGTATGTATAGCTGTGTGTATGGAGAGAGGTAGAGTTGTATTGTGTACGTACGTACCAGAAAAAAAACACCCCCCATTAGTTAGAATAGGAATAGCCTTGTGTTAAGAGGCTACTCTTACCCAAAGACGCAACGTTCAGTGAGCTCTCTACCGGTGAAATAATCACAGTAAGAAACCATTTGTAGGCAGAGATTAACATCATGCCTAAAGGAAGAAAATGATGCATGAAAGATCAAAAGTCATGAATGTCTTATAAATGAGTGCTATTGGGATAGGCAGGCTACTGACAGTCTAGGACCTGGGTTTATGTCCTGTCATAAAATCCTGCAGGACCTCCCAGCCAGAGTTCCACACAGAGATGAGATTGTTGCGTGTGGGAACACATGCCCACCCCTCTGCGTGCTTGTTTGTATACAGTCATGCTTGTGAGAGGGGTGTGTGAGAAAAGCTGACAGGCAGACTCAGTTGTCTGACACCACAAAGGGCTGTGCTGCCATCCAGCATGACCTGGGTAGGCTGGAGAGTTGGGCAAAGAGGAACCTGCTGAGGTTCAACAGGAGCAAGTGTAGGGTTCTGCCCCTGGGGAGGAACAACCCCAAGCATCAGTACAGGTTAGGGGTAACCTGTTGGAGAGTAGCCTTGAAGAGAAAGACCTTGGAGTCCTGGCAGACAGCAAGCTTGGCCATGAGCCCAGTGTGCCCTTGCTGCCAAGAAGGCCAGTGGCATTCTGTGGTGCAGAAGAAGTGGGTGGCCAGCAGGTCTAGAGAGGTCATCCTCACCCTCTACTCTACCCTGGTGAGGCCACATCAGGAGTGCTGTGTCCAGTTCTGGGCTCCCCAGTTCAAGAGAGAGTCCAGCGGAGGGCAATCTCTCTTATGGGGAAAGGTTGAGAGAGCTGGGACTGGTTAGCCTGGAGAAGCAAAAACTGAGAGGAAAGCTGACCCACACGTATAAATACCTGTAGGGAGGATGGTGCCAGACTGTTTCCAGTTGTGCCCAGTGATAGGACACTGGGCACAAGCTGGGAAACAGGAAGTTTCATTTAGAAATAAGAACAAACTTCTTTCCAGTGTGAGTCCCAAAGCCCTTGCATGGGCTGCTCAGAGAGGTTGTGAAGTCTCCTTCTCTGGAGATACTCCAACTCTGCATAGATGCAGCCTTGTGCAATGTGCTTTGGGTAGCCCTGCTTTGATGAGGCAGTTGGACTTGAACATCAATTGAGGTCCTTCCCAACTCCAGTGATTCTTTGACCCTACTGTTAAATACCATATTGCTGCTAAAAATCCTAATTGCTGTTTCAAGGAGAGAAGGCTCAAGTGCTCTGGCTTCCATGCATGATGCACTGTGTTAGTGTGGTTCCTTCCACCAAAGGTTGGGGAGCAAGAGCCACTCAAATTCAAGTCAGTCTTTACTCACAATTTCACTGTAGGTGATGTAAATTTGAGTAGCCTGAGTGTGCCAGATGGTTCTCCTCTGCAGCTGGGTGACACTGACATCCACAGGGGCCTTCTGAGTGTGTCTGTGGCTATGGGCAGAGATAATTGTTATTGCAGTTACTCTGACACTAATAATAATTTTACCAATAGAAGTTTGGTTTAAAATTTTTATTACTTATGATATGAATAACACAAAAATACATAAAATAGTCTATAAATATTTATGTTATATAAAATATTTTATGCTACAGTTTTCAAATTAGCATAATGTCAATTCTAGCTGAGGGGAACAGGTATAGGCTGCAGGCTTGGACAAGGGTGTTTTCCTCTGCACTGCTTCTTTTGTAATACAGCTTTTGTTGCTCATCGAAAAGGAACACTGGATTAAGTTCAACTACAGTGATACAAACATGCTTTGTAAACCACAGTATTTCAGCAATACCAGTCATAATGTTAAAGCACACAGTTAGTGATTTCACAGAACCATAGAATGTTTTGGGTTGGAAGGGACCTTTAAATGCCTTCTAGTCCAACCCGCTGGATTGAGCAGGGTTAGGTTGCTGAGATCCCCATCTAATCAAACCTAGAATGTCTCCTGGAATGGGGTATCTACCACGGCTGGTCCACCTCTACCAGTGTTTCACCACCCTCATTGTAACCAATGTCCTCCCAGTACCTAGTCTAAATCTACCCCCCAACAGTTTAAAGCCATCTCCCCCTGCCCTGATGCAACAGGCCCTGCTAAACACTTTGTCTCCACCTCCACTGGGTTTTTGTTTGTCGTTATTGTGGGGCTGGTTTTTAATCAAGTGATGAACTTTTGAATGATCATGCAAGCATCACAGATACTGCAGTGCACCTGCTGTTCATCCACTCCTTGGCTCCTGTTTGTCTGAGGTTATTAAAAAACTTGACTGGTTTTTTCCCCTCTGTTTTCCACCTCTAAATATTGTAAATCGAACAGTCGACACATTCAAAACAAATCAGTTCTTTGACTCCTTCTGGAAGACTCCCTGCTGTGCTCTCTGAATTTTTAAGCTTTTCAGCATCTCTGTGACTCCATGATCTCATATGGTAAGGGCGTTTTCTTCTGATGAACACATGCAGCGCGGAGTCTGTCAGCCTTTTCCCAACCCTTCCACTCAGAGCAAACTTTGGCATTGCCATATCAACTCATTTTTGACAGTTGGAAGCGTTCAGGTCTTTCTCAACGAGTTCTGTCACCATAATCCTCGACTGGAAGAATAACTAGGAATGACGGTAGCCCCTTTGTTAGTCTCTCCCCGCCTTCAGCTTTGCTTGCAGGCTGGAATCACCAAGGCTGTGTGGTTTTGTCAGGCTTGCTGTGTGCACTCCCTCTAGTGATGCCACCACGTAAACACTCCCTGCTGAGGAGGGAGAGTTGGAATTTCCCAGATGGCTCACAAAACGTTTAATGAAGTGTGGAGCACGACCATTTCATTACAGCATATTGTGTACTTTTGCCTGTAATAACTGCATTCCTCATCCAAGAAGTCTCTATAGCTTTCAAAAATGAATTACAGTGGTATTATTTTTCTCAAAATATATTTTTCCACGACAAGAATAGCACTTTCCTAAACTATTGTATTTATTAGCAACCTGTTACCCTCTGACACTGTGTCATTTTCATCAGCCTTGATAGAGTGAGTATTGTTTAAAATCTCTTTAAATATTATTAAACCCATTTTATTGGTTTATCCTTTTTTTGTTTTTAAACCGTGCATAAAGCCAGAACATAAGTCTGTTAAAAAACTCTGAAATTTCAGTCTGATTTGGTGGCAATCAAAAAATCTGAGGATTAAATATTTTTGCATGGTGGGTCAGACAGACCATCGTGTCCTGATGAAGAACTGGCTGACTTAGAAGGTGTTGTCCATCTCCCACGCAGACTGTGCAGCTCTGTGCTCCTATCCCAATTCCTGTGTTGTTGCTGGTTCAACATCAAGAAGAGCTGCTGCTCATCCTGGCACTGACTGTAGAAACAGAGGCCAGAGAACAATATGCTCCTTCTTTGCAGCTTCTTTACTCCTTCACTGCACTTGTGTTTGCCCATCGTGTACCTCATTTGCTCTATCCACCCAGAACACGAAGACATGTATTGAGATTGCACATAGATGGGGTTGAAGACCTTGTGTTTACTTTCTACATGTCAGGTGAATTCTACCCTTGTAGAGGTGTATATTGGTGGTGTAAGGGAATTTATTCCTTCAAAATAATAAAAAACCTCCATCACAATTAACACTTTGATAGCCAGTACCTTCCAGTACCTCTGCTTAAGTAGTAATTCTTCATTTAATAAACAATTAACACTTTGATAGCCAGTACCTTCCAGTACCTCTGCTTAAGTAGTAATTCTTAATTTATTAAACAAGTTTTTGACAGCAGCAGAATTAGTGGTGGACAGAGCTGCAAATTAGTTACTATGGGCACCTCTTAGCTAGGCAAGAGGAATTAAGAGATACAGAGATCAAACCACCTTTTTAGCCAGAATTTGTCCTCTGAAATATACTCTTATCTTTGGAAAAGTCACGTGTGACCTAGTTGCTGCGGACAGGGATAGGATGCAAACTCCTCCTAAAGAAGCTCTTTCAGTGTGAATGGTCAATCCCCTGTAATAAGTCTCATTATGAAAAGCTTCACCCATTCTGTAATTCAAAGGAGTTCTGATTGAATTAATTAAATTTCTCATGTATTTATGTAGAATCATTAGGAAAAAAACCTCACCTGTGGCTTTATTTCCCATGTCAGCATTCTGTTCTTGGAGCACCACCGAACTCTTGTTTTATGTTCAGTTCTTGGCAGGTATTTGAAAGGGACGCTTGTGTTGTAAGCACAACAGCAGTCGCAGCCACAGCTCAGCTTCCCACGTTTATAGTGCAAATGTCTTCCTACTCATCACAGCCAAACACTGTCCTTTTTGGACAAATGTTAGCTTTCCACGAACCTCAGCAAATGCTGAGATGTACACAGACTATGACAGCCCCCAGTTATGGGCCAGTGTCAACATTTGAAGAAGTGATTGTTTATGCACAAAGTACAGTGCACAAACAGCACATAGTTGGTCTGGTGCTGGTGGAGTACTTCTCAAATTGGTATGTTTGGCTCTCAGTGTGCCAGCAGCCAGGGCACTGAAATGAATAGCAGACTGGGCGGCTACGCACGTGGAGTTTCACTTGATGTGCGCAGTATCTGTGATAGGTCCAAGAGGTGTTAAACCCAACGTGCGTGTTTGGTTAGTCTGTGCTTGCATGGTGAACCTTACTGGCCCAGAAACAGAAAATGATACGTAAGAATTTCATTAACAACTCTCAATTCTATCTTGAAATGAATCTACAAAAAAAGCAGTCTGCAAGGGACTCAACAGCAAATTTTGTCCTTTGCTCTTGGACATACTTGCTGCTAAAATCTGTCACTATGGTTGAAGATAAAGAAAAAAACCAGCAAAAAAAACCCCAAAGCAGAAAATGTTGTATCAGGAAGAATCAAGGAATGCTGTCAAGAAAACTGAGAAAGAAAAAAACTGTGTAGACTTGATTCCTTGCATGAGCCAAAGGGAACATGAAGCCACTAGATGTTTAGATTTGACATCAGGAAAAGTTTCTTTCCTGCTAGAGTGGTCAGGGATTGAAATACGCTGCCCAGGATAGGGGTGGAGTCGCCATCCCTGGAGGTGTTCAAAAAACGAGTAGATGTCCCACTGGGGAACATGGTTTAGTAGACATGGTGGGGTTAGATTGATGATTTGACTTGGTGTTCTTGAAGGTCTCTTCCAACCTCATTGATTCTGTTCAGGACATGAAAACGTGGGGGTGACAGAGGGGAAACCTTACACAGACGGAAGGCAGAACCAAACCAGATCCTATCATTTCTTACAATCATGAGACAGTTGCTTCTTTTTTTGTTTTTGATGGTTTATTTTCCAAACTACAAATATGTCTTTGTTTTCCCTCTCCCTAAACAAATTAGGCAAGGGTTGCTTTGTTCACAGTGCTGTTTGATCTGGGCAGCAGTCTGATGTTTCTTGGTTTTAGAATCCCGATTGCTTTGCCAAACTTGGATTTTTGAGAATGCAAACCCAAGGCCTCCATGTATGTGAAGTAAGATGAAGGCAGAATTGTGTCTTAATGTAAACGTAACCTTGCCTCCACCCCTCAAACCAGCAAAGAGTAACGCAAAAGAGGGGCTGATCTGAAGAGTTACATCAGTCAAACGGTGCTCCAAAGCAAGGGAGCAGCTCAAATACAATTTTAGCACCTCTGCCTTTCAGAACTCAGTTGGATATCATGTCTGCATCAAGGAACTGACAGAATGAAGCTAACTGGTGTGAAAAAAACCCCACTCCTTCTGAAGAGGCTTCTAAATACCAGTTGTCTAAATCTATTGATAAGCATGGATACATTATTAATGAAGCCTGCAGCCTGCCTAGTGCTGCTCAGATGGTTTAAGCATTTAGTAGGAAATATTTCTGTGAAGTGCTGCATGGAATAATGACAGTGTCTGTCTTAAATCGAACAAATGACTGTAGCAAGCTCTGGGGAGGCTCTGAGCAAGCAGATGCTTTCCAAGTGAAAAGGCAGTGGGGTACCACCTGCTGTAGGGAGGCAGGCATGAACAGTCCACTAAATATTGACTTGTTAATAATTCAGGACAACGGGAACCCCCTAGCTCTTCAAGCATTGCACTGCCCCTTCATCATGTGGCTTTTCATCACCTTAATGAGCTACGTGAAGAATCAGGCACTGAAATGTCTTGCAGATATTCCCCAAAGACTAGGACTCAAGCTGCCATAATTCTGAATAAAAAGTTGTTAGCAGTACACAAAACCACGAGGATTTAAAAACGGCAGGATCAGTACTTCAGCTTCATGTTGCTGTTTGCTACACGTTGCTGTGTAGTGACATCGTCCACAGTTTGTACAGCTCCTCGGTCATAGCACCTGTATCTTATGCATTTCTCTGGCTAAAAATAATTGACCCTCCACTTGTTTAAGTCATTTTGACAGTTTTACTTCCAACAAGAAAAACAGCTCTGTGGAAATCCACGAGAGACTATTTGCAACTGGAATACATGATTTCAATTTGCTTTAAAAATAGTTTGCAACTCCCTTTGTCCTGATCACTAGGAGGCCGTTTGTACTTCTGTAAAACAAATACTTTCTATTTCTGAGTAAAGAGTAGGTCGCAGATCTATGCATGAAGGCAAGGTGAGTCTAGTTGGTAGCTTTTTCAGCAGCTCATTTTCGTGGTAGGAACAGCTCTTGCATTGCTATTCTCAGCTTGTGAGTAGGCTGCAATATACTCCCAGCCTCTTTCTCCACAACTGCCAAGAAGTTGGACCAGCCTTGCTGATAAGGGAGATCATATCTTGGTGTGAGTTGTACAGTTGAGCTCTCCCATTGACTGATTTTACCTGATGCTAATAAATGCAGTACAGATCCTGCACGAGGTGAGGAGTTCACAGGATCACACAGGATCACAGAACATTAGGGATTGGAAAGGACCTCGAAAGTTCATCTCGTCAAATCCCCCTGCCACAGCAGGGTCCCCTAGGTCAAGTTGCACAAGAACATGGCCAGAGAACGTCTCCAGCAAAGGAGACTCCATAATAGAGACTCCATAATGGAATAGGCTCCCTGGGCAGCCTTATTCCAGTGCTCGATCACCCTCACTGGGAAGAAGTTCCTTCTCATATTTATGTGGAACCTCCTACACGTTGCCCCTTGTCCCATCATTGGATGACACTGAGCAGAGCCTGGCTCCATCCTCCT
>JAOXOE010000405.1:7387836-7407169 GCA_028565055.1 Phoeniculus purpureus | reverse complement strand
TGGAGGCCTTTGCAGTAAAGACTGAGGTAAAGAAGTCATTGAGAACCTCAGCCTTTTCCATGTCACTTGTGACCACATCACCTGTTTATGTCATCTTCCTAGTGAGGAAGGAGAGACTAACATCTGTAAGTTTTCTAAACAGGATTGCTTCTGAGGACCTAAGGTGTCTGTTGAACAAAGATGCAATATAGACATAACTGCTTCAGCTTGGTGTGTCCTGCATGTAATTCTAGGAGCAAATGGCCACCTATTTAATGTACAGATGCTTTATACAGAACAATAGTGTGATGGACAAAGAACTAATGTGATGTTAGTGAGAAAGTTGGGCTCTTGCTTCTCAAATAAATGTAAAGTAAGAAAATAATGAATTTTGGTTTTCAAATGCAAAATTCAACTCATTCAGTTTTGCAATTTGAAGATTGTGATTTGATTTGAAAATGAGCATAACAAGCCAGATCTTTTCTTAAAACCAGTAGAAATCGCTTCAAAATACTGTCAATGCATATAACTAAAATATCTGTTCTATTTTTATGCCACTAGTATGGCCTAATTTAAATTAATCCAACAAGGAAAAGATTATGATATATACCCAACCTTGAGAACAGCATAATTATACTATTGTAATAGAATGCATCTGCAGTTTTCAGCCTGTGAGAAAGAAAAAGTGTATAAAGCCTCCAAATCTATCAACCAGACTAGCTAAGCTTTAAGAGAGGCTGAAAACATGCAAAGATGTAAAGTGCAAGAAAGAACCAGATGTTTATTATTCTGTCAGTCTGGCCCAGACATCAGGAGCAGAGGACCCCATGTACACAGCAAGCTCAAAGAACATGATCCTTTACACCAGTAACTCCATGTAATACTGAGGTTATTGAAAATCTTAGCCCTGAAGAACAACAGCTCTCAGATAGAAGTGTGAGTGCTCTCAGGAGGCAGTCACCACATGCTGAGCATAGATCACTCAGGTTAGCAGAGACCTGAGAAAGGGTTTTCCCATTAGCAAAGCAAAAGATGCCAAATCTGTATTTCTTTCTGGTGTCTGATGTTTAAGACAAATACAAAAGCAGAAAAATAAGAATTTAGGGGTACATTGCATGAGATGTTGTGCCAAGAAAGGAGGTCTGGGCAGGTGATTCCATGGTCTCTTTTTGCAGCCGTGCCTTCTGTAAGGAATGTTGAGTTCTAAACTGTACAACTGTTTATGGTTTTTTAACGTAAATTTGGATTTCTAATTACTATCAACCATGGAGCCCTGTTGACATTTCCTAATTACCTTTTTTTCTAGTTATCTGAACAAGGGTGGCAGCGATGTTTAGATTAGGTTTGTTCTGTTTCACCAGGATATTTTAGAACAATGTGATTATGCATGGTTTCACCTAGCTACTACTATCATGACAAGTACAGAAGTTAAATTATGAAGCAAACGTAAGCTTTGAAGAAATTTTTATTTAATCTGTATTCCCCTGTTTCATCTGCTCATCCATCCAGCACAATCTGCATCATTATTAACCACACCATATTTCTAAAAAAAGAGTATAAAAAGTAAGACATCTGTGTTATAGCATTAATATATTCAAAGGTTTTTACTTTCATCTTCCAGGCATTAACACTATGTAAGTGCAATGTAGGTGCAACTTACAGCATCGATGAGATACCACAAGAAAAACACAGTAAGTGGCAAAAAAAAAGGAAGGTAAAAAGGATACAAGTAGACTGAGTATTATGTAAAAAGAGGACTTTTATTCATAAATAGAGCACTTTTGCCTACTGCTCCTATATACCTTTATTTCTAATTGCTACCACAATTTTTAAGGCACTGAGGCAAGCCTCCAGCAGTGTGCTGAAGGTGTGTTTGTGCTGTTATGCCCTCTGGCTTTGCTGCCAGCCTATTCCCTTAGATCAGAGCCAGAAGGCAGACTGTTTTCGAATACCGATCACCTCACCCAGACCTAATCCTTTGAGTTCTCTTTGGCATCTATTCCTTCTGCCAGTTTCCTCTTCTGTTCCTCTCTTTTCTTCTGAAGTTGACAACAAAGACATCCTCAGGGCCCTCCTTGATGTAAGACCACTCTTGATGTTGTTACAGTGTGGGTTTTTTTTGTACCCTAAAGTTGTGCTACTTTTATATTCAGCTAGCACAATATTTGCACACCAGAAGATAAAGAAAATGAGAATATGTTACACAGAACGATAGTTTCCTTTTTATTTGTACACCTTGGTCCTTTCAATGGAAACCTTTTCTCTTTTTCTGTCATTCATCTACATAGCTGATCAAGAACCTAAAGGTATCTTTTCACTGGCTGTGCTGCTTATATACCTTAAATTGGCCTGAGCTGCCACTTTTAATTTTAGAAAGATGGCTGTATGGGATGTGGATGAATATGGAATTTCTATGAAGCACAAAACTTTTGAACGGTTCCTGTCCTCTGTGATAGTGAGTTTTAAAAGGGAAATCTCCAAAGAGCTAATTAGTAGACAAGTAGAGCTCAGGCTGAACAAAGCTGAAAAGATAGCAGATAACTAAAAGGACCTGGCCATAGCTGACAAAAATCAAAGCACTGACAGAGAGCTGGCAGTAACCTTGGGCTGCTAACTGACAGGGACAATAAAAAAAGCCTCTGAGTGTGGCAGAGAGTGACAGCCACAACCACGGGCTCTCTAAAGGGACTGAAACCTCCACCAAAACGAAGACGTAATCTTCTGCCTGGCAGCACCATACATTTTCCCCTCCCATTCCAAATTGAAGAGATAGGAGCTTGTCTAAATAATCCTACCGTGTGAATGTGAATTGAGAATGGAAACATTCAAGACTGGTATGAAAAGTCTAGTGGCCAATCTATGGTCTGAGGGGACACATCTAAAAAAACTTGATTGGAGGACAGTGAAGGTTTCTTGACTTACCTTGACGGTTCTGCTGGAGCAACGCCACAGCTGCTTGGGTCTTACTCTGTAAACCTTCACAGGGTAGGCATACAGCACAGACTGTGGGAGACATTCAGTTACTACATGTTGCCTGAAATACAAAATGGAAAATTATGTTAGGTTCTCTGCAGTTGGTGGGGCAGAGGAGACACTGATTGCTACATCATATTCATGAGGAAAATGTGCTTGATCTGATTCTAGAAGTTAGTTAAATATTGCTTACTAAATCAGGGTAGTTCTTCGTATTTGTATGATCTTATTGATTATAAACATCTGCAAACTGTGAAGCCTTGTTCAGCAAGTAATCATTCACAAGCTGAATCATTCACTGAGGAAAGGTACACACATAGCAGGTAACACATTGCATCAGCAACCATGGAGAAGAGTTACACAAAAAAAGCCTTGGAGATTGTTTCATGGGACTGTAAAGATGGTAACTCCAGGGAAACTAAGGCAGAGAGAATGCAGAGAGTGTTGGTGAAGTGATACCATCATTCCTGAAAGCAACATGACTAGAGTTTGGGTGTTGCTCTTGGGCAACATGTTAACAGAAAGATTATCACAGAATCATAGAATATATTGGGTTGGAAAGGACCTCCAAAGGTCATCTAGTCCAACCTCGCTACAACAAGCAGGGACACCTCTAACTTGAAGGCCTCCAGGAATGGGGTCCCCACCACTTCGCTAGGCAACCTGTACCAGGGATCCACCACACTCAGCTTAAAGAACTTTTTCCTCATGTCCAGCTTAAATCTGCCCTTTTCTTTCTTAAAACCATGACAGGCCTCTTCAGGGTTTGGAAGGTCCCCCTGGAGTCTAAAACTTGATTTTCCTATCTCAGTGTTCTACCTGTAGCCATCAGATCTTCTTTCATTTAGTAAAACAGACCAACCTTTTCCACAGTTGACCAGTTTCTTTTCTCCTACCAGCTTTCTATACATCAACAACCCGCATGAGCCATAGAAAAATGTAAGTTACTTGGAAAATCCCTCTGATTTTGTGGAAGGGATGAAGATGGTTAAAGAACAGCTGAAATTTTCTTTATGCTCCACAGAAAGTCTTGACAGTGCTTAATAATCCTTGGTTTACCTAACATCTTAAATCAGCCACTGAGCTACACTACCTTAGATATGTGTGTTTCATTTGATCTTTCAGTTAAACGGTCAGTTCTGAAATACTATGCAAGGATTTGGAGCATTAACTCAGGCTGAGAAATAATATTAATCTCTCTAAACATGCAAGAAAAATTCATATACCTCAGAATTTTGATTACTGTTTGCTTAAAGATCTTTAAAATGTCTACATCCTTTCTGCAAGTAGCCGCAAATCCAAAATCCTAAAGAAATTGACCTGCAGATTCTAAATCGTCTAAAAGAGGTAACCTTTCAAATTCATAATTTAGCAACTTGAAGACTGGAACATTCTTCTATTTAGAAATTGTAATTCTAAACCAGGACACACAAAGGGGGCTCAAGAGACCCTCGGTGTGGTGGGACAATTACATTCAGGAGGGCAGGGACACTTTCCATCATAGTCTGGTATGTAAGAATGAAAAATCTTGATTTTAAAACTATCGTGGGGTTCTTTGAATTTTAATATTTTCTAAAACTTTATTCATCCTCTCTGCCACTTATTTTCCTTCTCTTTTTCATGTGACTGAAATAGCCATTGGCTGTGCTTCACTTCTCCTTCTAAACTATGTCCTTCATTCTCAGTCTTGGCCTAACTGGTCCCCCTAAGATTTCTTTTCCTCCTCTTTCAAGCTACATGTCTTACAGTGTCTTTTTAAGCCTTTGAGTAGTTCTTCATGGCTGCCACTTTCTTCTCTGCAGGTGTCCCTTGTTCCTTGCCTACATACATTTCCCCTGTACCCCCTTCACAGGATGCATTTCACCCTCCCTTCCCTCAGAAAGTAACTTTATTCTTCCAAGCATGTGTTCTCTATTCCTTCTATAACACAACCATGTAAATACATGTGAGCCAGAACAACACAAAAAAGCCAGCAAGACTATGGCTCTTCCAGGCCTTTTCTTGCTTATCCTTCTTCAGTGAAATCTGCTTTGACCTTTTTCCTCTCCTTTCTTGCTCAAACCACAGTGTTCTCTGTTTTACTGCACTGTGTTAGTAACTGTCCCCACTTGAAAAAGGTTCAGAGCTTCATCCTTTGTTCTTACACTGATTTAGATAAAGGGAAACACTTTTAAAATCTGCTTTCATTAATCCTTGCGGTTTAATCCTTCACTGGCTAAAGGGCTGGCACAGTTGAACATACTAACACGTGTACAGACAAAAAAAAGCCACTGTAAATTGGTTTCGGGAGGCACTGCGTTATACTGAATGCATTCAAAAGGAATACAGTCTGTAAGGGTGACATTCATTTCTGGTAGAAACTGAAACAAAATTGGGCCATTTTAACTGAGATTGACATTAATATATCACTGAGCAGTTAGCTGTATCACATGTATGAGATATTACAAATTCAAGAATAATTTGTTAGGATTTTAGTACAAGTTTTCCTGACATAAGTGAGATAGAGATAAATAGCCAGTCACAAAGACATTATTTGGTCTCTTGGGGCTGTATTGATGATTACTCCTGAGAAACTCTAGCAGCAGTTCACCGTGCAATAAAACATAGGGATGGGCATTCATGGGTTTTTTGTAGGGATCTTTTATCATTGATTCCTCATGTTTTAATATTGATTTTTATGAGGATTTTTTGTGCTTTAGCAAAAGTAATTCCACTGAGAAACTTAGGGGTCTGATCAATTTAATTGATATTAGAAGAAATGTCGTAATAAAAGGTAAGTTCTACTTTGTTACTACTTCTAGCGGTGGGAGAACAGCTGTAGGTAATGAGGCTTTATTTGGAGTATTACCTGGATCTTTCGCGGTCCCTTCCAATCCCTAAGGATTCTATGATTCTATGACATATCTATATTTTACTTCTGCTAAATGTACTTACACAGGCCTCCTGAATGTCAATAATCTCACAGTTTAAGTCATTACCTGTTAATTGTTGAAGGTTTTTAAGAAGTTTATTACTAACATCATCATATATTTTATTTTTATATATTAATTGTATAATATGTTTAATTGTTCCAAATCTTTTCTCTATGAGATGGGGGGGATTTAGTATCAAATCCAGAAATGCCTTTGTGTTCTGAATCTTGACAAAAATTCAGCAAAGCCAGAATTTTCTCTTGTGCAAACATCCTTTCTTCTAGTTGACCTGAACACTGCCATGGAGCCTGCTCAGGCTGTGTGCTCTATCTCAAGCACAGCTCTGCAAATCTGGATCTTGTGGATAGCACTTGCATTCAGTAAGCATTTCTGATGGGATTTGTCCCATGGCACTACAGCATTCTACAGTTGCTCTTGCAGCGTAGGTGCTTCCTTTCTTTAAGCAAAGGTACCCACTACTCAAAAGATGCTTGATGAAGGTAGTACCCATTTGGAAATGTCAAAATGATTTATTGATTGTACCCTCGACTGGTACGATAAGTGTCTAACTGTTCAGCTTGTCTTTTACCTGGGTCTGTAGAGTAGAAGTTTGTCCTCTCTGAGCATTCTGTGCATACAGAACCCATTGGCATTGATGAGTAACTAGACAAGGCTGTAAGCCTGGGAGGACCTGGGCCTCATTGGCCTCATCTTAATCTTCTGAAACTACTTCTACATTCCAGTGATGTGAACAAAGCAGGGTACTCATACAGGAGGGGGATGCAAGAACAGCTATGTGCTTGGAATGCCTTTCCTTTTAATGTGCACATTTCTTGAAGGCTGCCTGAAATGACCAACAGCAGAATGTAAAAATGAAAGCACTTCTTCAGCCAACGCAATCCCAAATCATCTGTTACAGCAAAACTGAATATTTACTGAAGAAACACAGACATTAAATATGAATAAATTAATATGAACACTGCCAATACAGCCTCACAGAGAAAACATGGAGAAATCTAAAGCTCTTTTTTCTTCTAGACATACTACACTGCGCATCCTTCTGTAGTTTTCTTTCTTTTCAAGTACAATAAAGCTGCCAGACACTGCATGCATACTTTGGCCCACTACACTGAGATTTTTTGGAGTCAGGGGTATCTTGAAGCAACAGCTACAAAGGATTACTTTGCATATATTATATTTGTGAGAACTGGGTCTGAAAAATGAATATAAAATTTTCTTTCTCTTACGATTTTGAAGTGGTTTGTGATGCATTAGTCGAACGGGATCTTGTTTGATCCTTTAATTAAAAAAAATTTGCTTTCTTCATTGACAATTCTATTTTTAAAAAAATCTTTTCTTTAAATGAAAATCAGTAAAACCTCTGTCAAAGCTATTGCTGCTAAGTGCATTTCAGAGAGACAACAAACACTAATAGGTGCTAGAGTTTTTGCTTTTCATTGTGAGGAAACAGTTTCTGGTAAAATACACCTGATGGAAAAGACTGTTTTCTGCTGGAAATGTGTGCAAACTGTGCCTTTGGCTATTTTTGATGGACAAATAATAGTATCAGGAACCGAGAGTATCTTCTTCATACATATATTTGACAAAGAAGAACATACAGTTTCCTTTCAGAGATTCACACCCCGTAAAGCAGTCAAGGTGAGCTACTCTCTTCATGCAGTATAGGATGTGCTTGCTGTGGTGGGATTGCTACAGGGAAGCTTGCAGTTTCTTCCATATTGTTTCCAAATATATTAGTCTTAAGGGCTGAGTTACTGATTAAAGCTTCTTTCTCTATTTGTATTCTACTTTGACACTTCAGATGAGATGAAATTCTTGAATTATAGAGCTATTTAGGCAGATATGAATTGTGCTGAGCAGTGAGAGCTCAAAGTTCAGCTCCCTGCTGACTGAAAAGCCCTGGATTGCTTCCCTAGAAGCTTGAAGGGCTGATCTTTTTGAAGAGACTTGGTTGAGCCCATAAACTGAATATATGGAGGAGTCTTTTAATTGACAGTGGCTCTATTAGTCTAATGTATTTTAATATACTGTACATGCTTTTAGTCTCATAAGCAAATTTTATAAATCAGAAGGTATATACACTATTGTATATAACATAGTCAAGAGAATATTAGCACTATATAAAATAACAAAATATACAACATAAGGCAATAAATATGAAATACAAATGGGATTGCACAGTAACCGCTTCACATTAAAAATGTTACTCAATCACATGAAAAAGTGTTCATTGCATTGAATTGTAAACTGCAATTCATTGACAACAATCACCATCCTTAGCTGTTCGCTGACTGCACTAAAATCATTCTGGAACGGATTTACAGACCCTCACATATCTGTGCCTGATGGTTTTAAGTTACATTTCAAACCTCATATCACAACAGCCTCATAAGGCAGTGTATTGAATGACTACAGGGCTCTCAGAGAACTCTGTGCTGGAATCTGTGCTTTCCTCAAGGATTCCTTAGATGAAAATGGATGTGTGGGTGACAAACACCTAGACAAAATGATCTTCAGATAATATAATTTAAATCCATGTTGTATGTTTTTATTAAGAAGTTTCAGCCAGTTTCTTAAATACTGTTCTAACACAAGTTTTTATATTTCATTGGGAAGAAAAAAAAGGCAGTCAGAGGCCCTTCTCACTCCAAGCACTCAAGAAAACTGTGTGCCAGAATTTCAGTGAACACATCAGTTGTTTAGGTATCTATTCAATAGTTTGGCTAAAGATTAGCTCCGCTGAAGTTCCATTTGCATCCTTTGCTTTCCTCAGATTACCCCACGTGTATGCAGAAAATATGAGTTCTCAAACAGTAGTTCTTGGAAGTCCTTGCTTTAGTCCAGTGCAAGGGAGATAAAAAATATACTCTGAAGAGACCAGTTCTTCCCTTATTTGGTATTATGGCTTGTAGATGTGAAGTTGTAAGTGTTATCTTGACTTGTGCTGTGTAAGATACTAAGTGTTGGTTCTGTAAAGAAATTTTCAGTGTGCATAGTCTTGTGGAAATGACCAGGAAAATCCTTTTAAGTACCTCCTAAGTCAGAGCAAACAGTTAAAGCCCCAGAGCTGCATGGTACATGGCTTTTAAAAAAACACCTCCTTTCTTTCCAACCATAAAGTACATGCTAAGAATAACTATGGTTATTTGACTGTTGTTACCTGTTGCTACCTCTTCCATTTTCTGGATCTACAAAGACAAGGAAAATTTGTCTTTTAATTGAGCAGAAAGCAATAGAGAATATGTGAGTGACAGTTTGCTTATTTTCCTATGATTTTATTAAGGTATATTGTGATGTTTATATATTCTGAACCTTTATGATCTTCAGTAGATATAGGCCTACAAACAAAAAGAAAGATACACATAGAAGGGGGTTTCTTTTCCTAAGCAAAGGGGCTTTTCTATTTCCATTAGGCTAACTCAAAAAGTACTTGTAAGTAAACTGGCAAAGCACCCAGCTAGGCAGAACACTTTTCAGTCTTTAGGAGTGATTTATTATAAAACTGGCTAATCATTTAACAAGATTGAAAACCACTGCATATTCAGTTGCTGTCTGTCAGCCTTGTCAGAGAATAGAAAGACCAATACATTGAAAAAAAATCTGTTGTCAGTGGCTTTTCTCAATCACCCTCAAAAACAGGTCTCACAATAAGAATGGACAGCAAAACACAGAAGAGCTAAACCCAGATACCAAATATGCCTTCAGTGAGAGCTGTTAGCAGCTTCGCAAGAACCAGATAAAGGTGTACTCCAAGTGACACTAGTGTGAACATCTCGTATTGCATAAAAATTACATAGCAGACAATCTAGACCAGCAGCAGATAACAGACTGATTCTCACCGTTAGTGTGTTACGGTACTCATCTACATGTCAATATTGACACAAGAGAATTTGGCCCCAAAGTCTTGACAAAATATTGACTTAAATGCTCTCCACTAGGGTAATAATGGTGACAACCCACTAATCTGCCAGATACCTTTACAAATAAAACAGTATTCATTTTCCAGTGTTTATAGTTACCACAGGCAGGATAAAGGACAATGTTAACATCTGTATCATAATTAGAAAATTTAGCACAAAAACATGATATGTACAAAGTCCTAAAATTTACTTGAAAGGACAACCATGGCAGTGAACTAATAAGATAAATTTACAAATCTCTAGATGTTATCATATGCTGTAATGAGTATGGCAACACAGTAATTCACTAAAATAATGACTTTGCAGTCAGGTTATGTTTTATTTATAGACTTAACATTTGTTTTGAAAAATGACTACCTGTTTCTGATTTTAATTAGTCACAATCTCCAGAATTCAGTGAAGGATACTAGCAGCACTGGACAAGAAAAGACTCTTTTTACTCACAAATAATCCAACACAAATTGCTTCACAGCCACTAAGTACTACTTCTCCAGCTTCAACTTTCCAAAAGATCTACAAACACCTGACAACATCTGCAAACAAGCTATGTAAAGGACACACACTGAAACCTGCCACTCATAAAAATGCTGAGCTGAAAATCACTTTTCCATCAGTCCCTAAGTATTTCAGAAATTGCCTGTGCCCCCCAAAATAAACCCCAATGCAATTAGACACTGCAAAACATATGCAACTTAAGAGAGACTTTTCAGACCTGTAAAACAAGAATTGCAACCTAAAAGTAAGATAAATTGTTCTTTTTCTCCTCATGATAGAGGCATTTTTAATTCAATTGCCAAATATATATCTTTCCAGTTAGCAATTTTGCATGATACATGGTTAAAGCCTTCTACCAAGATCAGGCAATTCAAGCTCTGTCCTAGTTCCATCATAACCCTTCATAATGAGATGAACGAAATTGTTTTCTTCTGCTTCAGTTCCTCATTGATTAATGGAGATAACAGTGAATTTCACAACAGATGGATGTTGATGAAATTTGCTGATAAGCCTGATAATCAAGACTGTGTGCTTGTGCATTAATAACCATCTCCCTTTGCTAATGTTGATCATTCTGAGAAATGTGTAAATTAATGGATGATTTCTTGTACTATGAAGGTGGGTATGTCTTGGATTTTTTTGGTCTGACAGAGTTTTAGAAAAATTTCAACTGAGGGTCAGAGGAGATTCTAAGCTACCAATAATCACTTAAGATAAAATATTAAGCCAGATACTTTCCTAAAATGAATCTGTGCTTTTTAGTATCAGCTACGTATTGGTCTGGGCTGTTTATGTTAACGTCTCTGAATTCAGATTAGGTTCTCTGTAGAGATTTCAATTACCAGAAGAGGGTTGTAATTAAACGTGCAATGGGTAATTTTTAAATGGAATCACAGAATAATTAGGTTTGGAAGAGACCTCCAAGATCATCAAGTCCAACCATCAACCTAACACCACCATGCCCACTAAACCATATAAAGATAGCAAATGGTACCCATTCTCTGATGGTGCTGCAAGCAAACCCTGATACGAGACAAAAAGTGATGTATGCTTCATGACATTCTTTTCTGAGAAATCATCAGCTCTTAATCAATAGTGAAAATAAATGCTGCCTCCTGCAGCCATGTACAATGAGTATCAGGCAACTGTATCTCAAAGACTACATAAAGGAATACTGACAGAAAGTTTGAACTTACAACTGCTTTTAAAGAGTCACTTAATGGTTGACAAAAATAGAATTGCACAAGTAATTAAGTATTATTCTGATCTGGAAACCACTCCTGATGCAACTGAAGATAATTTGAGACATAGCCAAAGTGACTCTTAGGGCTGCTTTATTAGCAATGAGTGAACAAAAGGAGGGAAAATGTAACAGGCTGTTGGAAGAACACCAGTTCAGTAAAACAGGCATGAATCTGGTGGAGATGTCAAAGTTTCAGAGTCATTTTCAGAAACAAAGACTATTAAAACTGTTTTCACCAATACAATCAGCATACCCCACTGTAAAGCAGACAGATGAGTTGCATGAGTGCCAAGAATGCACTGAGATTAGGAACTAGCCGGAACAGAATCAGGGCGGTTGAATGTTTCTTGTCTGCAGAGATGTTTCTGTGTTATTTAAAAACAGTTATGTTCAACATAATTACTTGAAATGTCCACGTCTAGATTTCTTAAGCACAACAGTATGAGGTGTGTCATTATTATAAGGGAAGGAAGGAAATAAATTAAGTATATTAAACACATTCTGTGTTCTGTTCACATGGATTTACCTGTCCTTTCTAGCCTGGTGACCTCATTGATCCAGTGAAAGGTATTCCCTGGACTTTGTAAATACCTTGGGATTGGAAATAACAACTCCTATTTTTCTAGAATGCATTCTTATATATTCACAAATAAAATTGAAGTTATCATCCAAGTCACAACAGTCACAAGAAACTAAGACACAGTAATTAGAATAAGGTTGTCCTGCAAGCTACAAGAGAGTCCACCAGTCAGGAATGGAACCAAACTTGATGAAGTTGCCTCTGGGTCTTGCCAATCCCTCTTAGACAAGGTCTGCTTACGTGGGGTACGTTTCAAAAAATGTGTGGGGTACATTTCCAAATGAGATGTGGCTCAGAAAGGGGATGGAGAGCATTACACAGCCTAATGCAGCTTGCAGCACTGTCTCTCCATTTTCCCATGCCACAACATCACCCACAGTTCTACCCATGCATTGTGATTGGAGAGGCAGCAAGGGGTGCTGTGGCTGTTGATTCTTTATTCCTCACTCTTTGACTTTCATATATGGCAGAATTAAGGAGGATTTATATAGAACAGGTTGCATTCTGTTGGTTTCATACAGCCTAGTAAGCCAAGAAAATGTAAGTACTAGTTATAAAGTATATTCTCAGATGTTAGAAATATGAATGTTCCCTGTCCCTTCTCCATAATTATTGCATTCAAATGCAGTGATGCACATGTCTCAGATCTTATTAAATACAAATTGGAATTGTAAAGCAGAAAGAGATATGCTCATGTGTAGGATTAGAGGCCCCACTGAAGTCAGCAGCTGCTGCACACCCAGTGCTAAACCTGCATGCTGAGTAGAACAGTGAATCTGAGAACAATATGGGCAGCCCAATGCATTTAGAGCCCACAGACAGCTGTAGGGTTTGACTGTACTGAGCTGCTGTTTTATTAAAATTACTGGAAGACTTGTATATCACCTTTCTAGGAGATGCTCATGCAAATTCAGCGAATATACTGTACTCAATCTGTATTAACTTTGCTAACTACAGTTAACAGACACTACCTAATTCCTATTAATTAACCAAGAGAAAGCAGGATATAAGAAAAAAAATAATACTGAAATTGTATTTAAGCAATGAATCTTGGGGCTGGGGTGAGAAACTGAATTTTTAGTCTACAGCACTGCAGGAAAGGCTAACTGGAAGATTCGACCCAACAGAAAAACATGGTATAGTGTAGTTCACATAATTTCCCAGTGAAAGATGCAACAATCCATTCCTATTCCTGTTTATGGAGATATATTTTACAAAATTAAGCCAAAGAATTGGCAGGAATGAGATTATTTGATGTCCTCTTTTCTGTTCACATATTTGCTTCATAAAAGCAAGCTCCAGAATTTTACAGTAAACAATTTTCCCTATTCCTAGCCCAAATTTCTTGACTAAGCATCATCTGTTAAGATGCTTAATTCTGTTACAGAGGACAGAAAGCAACTGTTCCTCATCCTTTCTTTTCACTCTGGAGGGAGGGTGTCCTGTCTTCCAGGATGTCTTTTCAGAAGGATTTATTTCTAGTGATGGTAGTCAATATTTCCTTACACATTTTTAATTATTTTATTTAAATAAATGAATCCATCTCCAGAGCTGAATATCACAGAAGTGTTACTAATTTTGCAGGATACAGCAGCTTCACTGCCTTTGGAACTAAGAAAATTCAGGTGTATGTCACACATCCTACAAGCTCTGGTGCAATGTGCAGAACTCCCTGCATCTGCTCAGTTGTGTGCCTTACTGGGGCAGCAGGTCAGGGGCTGTGACTGTTTCTCAACTTATTATTTTCCCGAAGTAACATTTTTATCTTATAAAACTGATGTGAAAACGTTAATGCTAAGATATTGACCTTTGATGCCCACCAAGAATATCCATTCTGTACCCAGGCACCACAGTACTAATCCAAGAGCAGGGAGCTAAAAGAACAAGAAGGGGCAGCCTATCACAGGCTAATTTGCCATGAGTTATCTGATACAGGTTCTCCAAGGATATGGGTAGTATCTGCGTGACCTAAATGTTCTCAGGGAGGGGATGACTACAACATGTAAGTCTGTACGGGCAAAGAAAATTGTTTCACTGTGCAGTAACAGGAAAAATATTCTCTGACAGAAGAGGCAACAATTTGTGCGATCTGCCAAGGAGTTTTCCGAGTATTCAGTGACAGAGATCAGTACAGCAGAAATAAGCGGCCTCCTATATATTGTGTGTTTACTGCTATACATTGCTTTTTGTAGTGAAATTCTTGCCCTTTAAACACAGTATCTGTAGATTGGGGAATGTCCTGCCTGAAGGTTCACAGCTGTCTTCACATACGCCTCATGTTCTGTTCACAAGAAAGGTAAAGGAACCGTAAAAGGCACAGCAGCACACTAACTCTTGTATGTGTATCTTCATTTGGGTTGTGCCTGTCTTTTGACTTGACTGCTTATATAATTTCCAAATATATTTCATTTCTATGCTAAATAGTTTTTACAATCCTTCTTGTCCTGCAGATTATCTGTGGGCAGTTTGTTAAAATATTTTGCTGCTTCTCTGTGGATATTGAGTGAGATCATATGTTCACTATTCACCACAGGCTGGGAGTAATTTAAAATCAAGTTTCTAGTGTAAATACTAATATTTAGGAGTCTGCTACCTCTGTGAAAGTTCCTACCAGAACACCAGTGGCACTGAATTCCTCAGCTGAAAAAGGTGGAGCAAGCAATTGGAGGAGTCACATTTGTATTTTTTGCAAGCACAGATGTGTTTTCAAAGAGACTTATTCTTTTAACTAACTGGATAATGCCTTCTAGTGTGCTTGGAAGAAAATTAACATGCCATCTGAACATGTTCCTCGGAATGGTTAGATTCATGATGGAATGTTGCATTTGAAACAGGCTACGCCTACTGGAACTTTGTGATTTCATTTCACAGTCTGAAGTCTTACTTCAGTACAGCCCAACATAGTCTTCAGCAGTCTCAGACATGTCAAAATACTTCCAAGTAATTGTTGATCAGAAGTGAACAGTTAAAGAACACTAATATGGAACAAGTTTGTATGATGTAAAATGTGCTGAGGACAAAGAGCTCAGGGAATTCAGCAGCATGCTGGACAAAAATGTCAATTCCTCTCCGATTTTCCTTATTTTCAAAAGCAACAAAACTTCTCAAATGCCAATGCAATTATTCATTTGCAGCCCACAAATTCACATGAAATTATCCGTTTTTCATTCTCCATTTGAACAACAGTATGGTGCAGAAGAAACAAGAATGTTTGCCTGATGGGCTATACGTATTTTATTCACATGTATTCATAAATAATGGAACAAGTATCTCAAACTTCCAAAAGAATAATTTTCATCCAACAGAGACCTAAACTATGAAAACTTCACCTGACAGCCAGAAGTTTTCAGAAAGTTACGAGCTGCTGCAAACAGGGGTAGCATGGAAAACGTCACACAACTTGAACAGTACTAGTAATTTCCTCTCCTGCAGTAATATGTTAACAGTATAATTTATTCATGTTCCAAACTACATCAGGTAAAGGTAATGAATTGACGGTGCTAGAAGAGTTAACTCAAAACCTATAAAAGTCAATACAGTTGCTCGCACATAAGATTAAGGTGGTGGTTTTGCCTCAATTAACTGATTTCCAATTGCACTAAATGAGAAAGATTCTCTTCTGCTGGAAATACAAAGTGCTTGTCAAGATGCCATTTCCTACTGAATTTCAGTCTCCTGCTCTGGGAAACAATCTCTAATAGCTTCCCCCTAGCCCCATTGACTTGTTCCCTTCACATTTTCCCTGCTCTTCTGGAATAATTATAGCAAATCCCAAGCAGAAAAACGCTTGCTTGCAAATTGTTTTAAACTAATTCTTCAGACAGGAAAGCTGTTCAGCAATCAAAACATTCTGTTTTCTGGACATTGTGCTCCCCTTGATTTTGTGATTGTCTCCACTTTTCATACTGCAATGTGTTCCTTTTGTTGCTCATTTTACAGAATTCTACAGCTTGATTTTTTTGTTGGTTTATTTTTTACACAGAATAATGATCATTTTGACCCATATACCAATTTGTAGACATAGGAGCGGAATCAGAGCAGGGTATGTATTTAATAACAGTCTGCCTTATCCTTGGAATGTTAATGAGTAAAGACAAAGTTTGTTTTCATAAAGACCCTAATGTATTTAAATCTGTTTGAGTTAATAGGGAGCATTCACTGCAAAGTTTGGGTTTATACTACCTATACTACCTTTTTTTTTCTTGAAACCATCAGAATTCAGTTTTACAGTAAATATTGCAGTCCTTTCTAAGCAGACCAGGACTTCCAAAGTGTTATTTAAATGCCTCAGCTGAATACCAGCATTCTTTCATCCCCTTTTCACACACTGAAGTTCCAAAATGGTAAATAACTTGCAGTATCATTTTTGACTGACTTGACTTTGAAAAAGTCACAACCTACGTAAACAACTGATCAGTCATTAGGTACTTAACTGGATCTCTGAATGATCCCATATGCTAGTCTGCTATTGCTGGTAATGATTATAAACACCTCCATTCATCATATTAATGAATTATAGCCAATAGAAAAGGACAAAATCTATAACTTTTCCACAAACTTAGTTAAATGTCAAGGTTTTTAAAGGCCTAGTTAGCAAGTATATTAGATGAGATATGTCAGTTTCCCAATTTACGACTCTGACTTGTCTCTTGTGATTCCTTATAGCCTCTAGCCATTCTCCTCTTACCTGAGGCATTCTCTGGCAAAAACCTGATGCTTCCAGTCATTCTGCATTCTTGTGTTCCTTCAAAAATAATTGGACAGGCACTTCTCCATAAACAATCATCATTAGTCACATAAGGTACACAGATAGGAATACCATACAAATAAGTTTCAATAGAATGTCTTGAGCCAAATAATAATAATATGGCCAGCATGCTAAAAACATGATTGACAGGGAGTTAATGCACTTAACACTTTTCCAGCAGGCTGTTAAAATTAGTTCCTTGATGCTCAAAAAGTCCTGCTCCCAGAAAACTGACACCGACATTGACCAGTGAGTTTGTTGCTGTTCAGTAACCTGCTCCATTTCCAGACTGTATGATTAAAGTCATTATGGGAACTGTCAGGAGGAGGGAAAAAAATGAAAACTGTCATAAGAAGCAACTGTTGCAAAACTTTGGACTTTTTTTTTATTATGCTAAACTATTTCAAAATATTGTCTGTATTTTTAATATCACAATATATGGCCATTCAGTAAGGATCCATATAATAAATGTAATCCTTTGAAGTTGCATCATAAATGGTACAGACATTCTTCTTTGTTCAGTATAGTAGAAATCCATCATAAATTTCTTTTTACATGGAAGAAGAGTGAATTAGCTTACAGCAAAGAATCCCTATTTTAAAACATTGCCATCATATTTAAATCCTTTAGATTAAATAAATAACACTGGAGAATGGGAGGAGAAAAAACAAGAATTCACAGCTGCAAGAATTTTTCCAAAAAATAAAGCCTGTTGACTATAGAATCATTTACAACATTAATCCTACAGAGCCAATTAGTTGCTTCTGTGAATGTATTCAGTTAGAAACATAACAGCATCCTGGTTTCAGCTTAAAACTTTCGTAAATTTATTTTAATATTTCATGTAATTAAATAGGAGTCATTTCACATAACAGTTTATGTTTTTAAGTACCCACTGAGCTCTGTTTTAGCCAACCCACTGAACGCACTACAAATTGTCGTTAGTTATACAGAGATTGCAAGCCTCATGTCTATTTGAGCAACACATGACATTATTTATAGTATTTGTTCTTGTATTTGAATAGTTTGGTAGGTTTTACCAGTTGGGTTTTTTTTAACAAATTCACAAATACTTGAATCTTACGCTGTGTAAAGATTTACGGCTTAGATCTTTTCCTATCAATATAAAGATCAGACCCTTTTCTTACTTCACGTTTAAAATATTTTCAAAGATCAAGAGGGTGTTTAAGAAAACAGTGTATTTACCTAATACAGTCCTACCAACACTATAATTTACTTATATTTATTTTTTTTCCTCACCTGCTATGACTAGGTTTTGACATTAAGAATATTGTGTTTGATATTTTCAACATTAAAAACCACTTTATGCTTTGGTTCCATTTTACTCCCAGTCAGAAAGATCAGAAAAAGCTCAAGTCACACAGTGAGAAACTTTATCCACTGAATGAGACATTATCCATTCCACTAGACTACAAATCAAAGAGTATCTCTTAGGCTGCTTAAAAATTCATTTTAAAATCTGATCCTGATTGTACTTTTATGGTAATTTCATACCATCAATCATCCTTTTACCTTTAGTCTCTAGGTCCACTGCTTTCCCCATAGAGCTCATTCACTCTGCCTCATTATAATTCTTTAGGTGAGAAAACAGGGTAAGAAAGAAACCTTAACAGAAAATGAGAGAAAGATGTAAATTTCTTGAGAAAAGTCAGGTTCACTAAGAAGCATAGTTAATGATATATTCTGATCTATGTTTTTTAAGAAAAGGAAAAAAGATAGAGGGGATAGAATAGAGTGAAAAACACATCGCCTATGCAAATAACGTGTTTGTAATCCACAGTCTAACTCAACACTATCATTTATATAACTAAGCTGTCAAAATATCTTCTTAGATAGAGGGTTTTTTTAAAAAAAGAATAAAATAAAGATGTTTTTGAGCTCTACACAACTTTTTCTAATTAAGTATTCAAATTCCTGTGGTTCTGCACTTTCTGTTACACCTAAGGCTGATTCATCTTTGCTAATAAGCAGTATTGTGTAAATTGTAATAGATTATGTACATTGTAATAATTAGGAAACAGAACTAACTGTACAGTGCTAGAAACATCAAAACCCCCTTCTTACACCTAAACTTACACAATATTGTTATATAAAATGAATAGATAACTTTGTTTATTTCTTCAGCAGTGCTGATGCCTTCACTGAGAAACAACAGATCGCAGAGAGGGAAAGCTACCATCTAGTGTTCTGTCAACTAGTTCTCAGTGGCAGCTAAAGTTCTCAGAAATAGTTGAATTCTAGTTTACATGTGGTGCTTCCTACACGAATCATACTTGCCCAGAAGTCAGTATTATAGTTTGGCTCTTTTCATGTGAATCCTGGCCATAATGAGAAGCCTTTTTTACAGCATTAAGAGATGTGACAAGTAATGAACCCAGTGTTCAAGACATCTAGACTAGAAAAAAAACTGTTGTTATTGTGTCCTTAAATTCCCATCCTTGC
>JAOXOE010000405.1:7363990-7378548 GCA_028565055.1 Phoeniculus purpureus | reverse complement strand
GTGGCAGGGGGATTGGACTAGATGATCTTTCGGGGTCCCTTCCAATCCCTAATGATTCTATGATTCCATGATTCTATGAAATAGCCGAGGTATAAATCATCTAATAAATAGTGCATAAGTCACACACAATACATTCAGAAATGCTCTTAGCAATTAGGAATAAATAAGCCAGAGCTGAGATGAAGTTTTAAATACAGAGAAGGCTCCAAATATCCAGAGAAAGACTGGACTTACTTCAGTCAACAAAATTTGAAAGTATATAATACAAAATAATAAATGTAGGGACTAAATCTGAAAGATGTTTCTGCTAGATTGTGTTAAACTCCTGAGTGATTTCAATTATCAGAATTATTGTTATGTAAATCCTGGAGAAAGATGGTGCTATAGACGGGAATGACACATTTTGGTGACAGCATTGGAAGCATGAAGTCCATGACATTATGGTGCAGAACACAGTTTCCTTCCATTTGGAACAGGGTTCTGACTGGAATCTCATTTGAGATCTTGGACTAAAAGGGATTTATCAGTGTCACATTATTTGCACTTTTCTAAGTCACCTTCAGCACAGCTAATCCCATCTCTGGCAGGAAGAAACAGGCTACCTCTGCATTTGCTAACTTGTCAGATTTCCTCTGATGCTCTGGCAGCTAATACTATGCTAAGACATGAGATATGCAGGGCTTGCTTTAACTTTATCCCTGGCAAAACAGGTTTGAAGAACTGGGCTGAGCTGACATTGCTTTGCAGATACAAAACTGACTACTGGGTTTGAGTGTTTGCTGGAATGTTCTTTATCAGTGTTATAATTTTAAATGTTCTGCTTCATTCATCTACCAGACATAACTGTTTATATTCTATAGCAAATAACCTATATGAAGTACACAGTGGTATGAAGTTATTTATAAAAATACTTGTCACACCAAAATCTTACATGGGGGTTCTCTAACAGAAATCCTCTCTTCTCCTTTAAGTCTATCTGCATTTCTGGAATGTCCTTTTCAGAACGTCTCTTCTTCCAAGTCACTCCTTCATAGAGCTAGTTATACAGTTCTTACAATGTTGTACAGAGAAGGTCAGCAACCCTACTCTGTGGCCTTCTTTTTACCTAGTACTGGCTATCTCCCCTCATCTCTGTTGAATGCAGCAATGCTACTCTCTCCTATGTCTGCAGTGGCTTAGCACTCCATTTCTTCTTTCCTCCTGTTTTATTTAGAAAAGGATGAAGTGTAAACATTAGTAGCTTCTTCTAACACACTACCATTTCCCTGGCACCCAAATACATAAATCAGAGCCACCACTGTTAATGTTTTTGCAGCTGAGGTGATATGCTAAAAGGATACTTTATGTTCCACTCCCTTCAGAGAAATTTCAGATGAAATTGTTGCTCTGTTTAAATGATGTCTGACTTAAGACCTTTCTCACATGTGGAATAGGTAGAGCAATAACGTGCTCTTCATCAGAATAATTCCCACCACCTAACTCAAACATATGCTACTGAACCTAGCTGAGCATAGAGTCTTTTTACATTTAAATCTGCCTGGAAGTCTCATATTTTCCTCAAAACTGCCAGGCACTGTACTTAACAATGGCACCACCCTACTGCTGCTATCAGTGCAATAATTTAAAGTACTTTAAAACTACTGCAATACCCAGTTGTATTTACCTGCCTGTTTCAGCCACTAAGTGGCCTGACATTTATTTTCCCTTTATTTTCTTTCCAGAGTTTTATTCAACACAATTTTAATAACTTACCTTCCTCCACTGACATTAGCTATGCCTTCTTTTCATCTCATTCTAACTACTATCTTTAAATCTTTAATTCTCCCCCACACTTCCCAATCTTTCTTCACTAACAGGTTGTATTTCTGTGAATTACATGTTTCATGCTAAAAGTTTATTCTTCCTTTCCTCCTCTTTCAATCTTTATTTCACTATCAATCTTTATCTCAGTGTTGATCTTTTCCTGAAAAGTCATTGTCATTTTCATAGAACCATAGAATGCCTTGGGTTGGAAGGGACCTCCAAAGGTCATCTAGTCCAATCCTCCTAGGACATCTCTAACTAGAACAGACTTCCCAGGTCCCCAGCAAGCCTGACCTTGAAGGCCTCCAGGAATGGGGCCTCCACTACCTCTCTGGGCAACTTGTTCCAGTGATCCACCACCCTCAGATTAAAGAACTTTTTCCTCATGTCCAGCCTAAATCTACCCTTTTCTAGCTTGAAACCATTACCCTTTATTGTTCTGTGTCCTATTGAACAGTTCTTCCCCATCCTTCTTGTAGGCCCCTTTCAGGTATTAGAAGGTTGCTCTAAGGTCCCGCCAGAGCCTTCTCCTCTTCAGGCTGAACAAACCCAAGTCCCTCAGCCTGTCTCCATAACATAGGTACTCCAGCCGTCTGAGAATTTTCACGGTCTCCTCTAGACCTGCTCCAACAGCTCCACATCTTTCTTGTGTTGGGGACTCCAGAACTGAGGTCTTACCAGGGCAGAGTAAAGAGGCAGAATCACCTCTCTCAATCTGCTGGCCACACTTCTTTTGATGCAGTCAAGGATGTGGTTGGCGTTGTGGACAGCAATGGCACACTGGTGGCTTGTGTCCAGCTTTTCATCCACTAGTACCCCCAGGTCTTTTTCTAGAGGACTGCTCTCCAGCAGGTCTTCTCCCAGTCTGTATTGATACTGCTGATTGCCTCAACCGAGGTGCAGAACCCTACATTTGGCTTTGTTGAAACTCAAAAAGTTTGTCTCGGCCCATTTCTCCAGCTTGTCCAGGTCCCTCTGGATGGCACCCCATGCCTCTGGTATATCGACTGCACCGCCCAGCTTGGTGTCATCTCAATACCACTGTCAATATAATTAATGAAGATACTAAACAAAACTGGTCCCAGTACAGACTGCTGAGGGACACCACTTGTCACTGTTTTCCATCTGCACATTGAGCCATTGATCACTACTTTCTGGATGTGACCATCCAACCAATTCCTTATCCACTGAACAGTTCGCCCATCAAATTCACAACTCTCAAACATAGAAGAATGTTGTGGAGGACTGTGTCAAAGTAACATTGTGGAGATGTTTTAATGAACTGATTATGTCAGATGGAGAGGGAAATAATTAAGTATGCCAGATAACAAGGGGTGAAACTGCCCACCTGTAAAGGCACTCTGTGGATCTGTGCATTACAGTTAGATCAGAGTTCTGCAAGATATAGCAATGACTCTGTATCTTACACAGTTCAGTCCAATGTTGTATTATAAAAAGCAATTTGGATATTTTCTCCCTACTAATAACCAGCAGGATCTCACCTGTGTAATTCAAGAGCAATATAACCACTTTAACATTTCATTTACTAGCCACAGAATCATAGATCATTCCAGCTGGAAAAGATCACTGAGATCACTAAGTCAAGCCAATAACCCCACTCTACACAGTTCACCACTAGACCACATTTTTAAGCAGCACATGTGAATGATCTTCAAACACATCCAGGGATGGTGACTCAACCCCCTACTGAGCAGCCTGTTCCAAAGTCTGATCACTCTTTCAGTAAAAAAAAATGTCCAGAGCACATATATCAGTTTTCAATATTAAATTAGGTGAGTCAGTTTTATAGTTTGTGGGTTCTTAATACAATAAAATTCTAGTCAGAAAAGCTATGGAATGCATATAGAAGGTGGAGATACCACTCTATCACAAATGAGTAATTCCTTTGTGAACCATGAAGGTGATTAAAATCTGAGAACAATTAAATAAATATAATCTAGGCCACAAAGCTTGGGAATGCTAAGTAGGGGTTACTCACTAAAGCTCAAAGATAGTGGAAACAGTTTAGTTCTAGCTGCCCTGCTGAAAATGCCAAGACTGCTATCTCACATGTTAATACAATCAAGGCTATGATCACAATGTCTTTGACCTCAGGTGCCAAGAAAATACTACAGGAGAAAAGCAGCTGTCAATTGTTTCCAAACCAACTGAAGGAAACAAGTGTAACATGTTGTTAATCTGAGCTAATGAGAAGAGTGTAGAAAATAAAGAGACCTTTACTCCAAAAAGATCTTCAGTGGCTGGAAGCAGAGAATGTAGGAAATTTACTGTGGGCTGCAATAATTGCTGTCTGCCCTGGGAAATGGCATCAAGGCCAAAGCAGTCCTGGCTTCATGCAAGCACATCCTCTAATTATTGAAAAACCTGTGTAGCATCTCAATGTTAATCAGTCTCTCAGAGACTTCAGCTTTATTTAGTTAGTGCAGATTTATGGCATTTTTCTTTTTCTTGTTATTAAAACTGATATTTCACAAGGAAGAAACTATCTCCAGACAAATGTTAAAATGCAAAGTTTCAGTCATAAATGAGAACTGCAGGAGAATTCTGAGACTTTCACAGAGAACTCAAATAAGAAGCCTAAGAAGCAAAACATCAAAGACATGAGGAAAAATGGAAAAAAAAATATAACTAAAGATGCAACAGTTGCCTCATAGATTCAAAAGGTTATAGTGTAATTAATTAAGTGCTTGTTACAATTAGAGAAATAAACAGTGCATGTACTGATGCTCCATGAATAATGCATAGCTATAAAAAAGTAAAATAAATTGAGAGTTTTGCACATAACTCCACATCACTGGAGTTATTTGCATTGTTGTAACTATGATGTCCTTCGAAAGCAAACAAGCACAGAACTTTAAAACCCTATTACACAGCCACTGTTTACTAGTGCTGCATTAAGAGCAGCACTAATTCATGTCTAATTTCTCATTATCTCACTGGGACAATTTTAAATTCTATTTTGGTCCATAACACTCAAGCAATTTGGAAATATTACACACAACGGTCTTTGCCAAACCATGTATTTAATCACAGAACCACAGAACATCAGGGATTGGAAGGGACCTCAAAAGATCGTCTAGTCCAATCCCCCTGCCATAGCAGGATCACCTAGACCAAGTCCCGCAGGAACATACCCAGGCAGGTTTTAAACATCTCCAGAGGAGACTCCACAACTCTCCTGGGAAGCCCATTGCAGCGCTCCATCACCCTCACTGGGAAAAAGTTCCTTCTGATATTTATATGGAACCTCCTATGTTCCAGCTTGCTCCCATTGCCCCTCGTCCTATCACTAGATGACACTGAGAAGAGCCTGATTCCATCCTCCTGACACCCACCCTTCACATATTTATCAACATTAATAAGGTCACCCCTCAATCTTCTCTTCTCCAAGCTAAAGAGACCCAGCTCCCTCAGCCTTTCCTCATAAGGGAGGTGTTCTACTTCCTTCATCATCTTCGTTGCTCTATGCTGGACACCCTCCAGCAGCTCTGTGTCCTTCTTGAACTGAGGGGCCCAGAATGTAGCTGCGATAATTTGCAAACCAGAGCTGAGTGTGTGCAGAGGGGCTTTGCTGGCACAGATTCTGGGTCACTTGACAGAATGGGCTGCTCAGCTCATTGCTCCTCTTGTGCAAGAGGGAAAGAGCTACTTACTAGAGGTTGTGCATCCTTTTCACCTTGTTTGATCCAGAATTGTATTAAAGACACATCCCTCCTCTGTTATCTACACTGTGGACTTCCTCTCTTGCTCCTAAACCCATCAATTTCCAGCACTGCACAGATATATTTGAATAGAATTAATTTAATTTAAGCTTGTTGACATCTCTTCTTCTTCCTAACCCCTTGATGGGGTAGACAGGGTTCGACCTTCCATACAGCAAGCAAAGGACAGTTGAACCGTAAACGTTTTAATAGAAGTATCTAGATGGAAACACCATGTTCACTGGGGTGGATCAACATTTAAAGCTCTTTCAGGAGAGTGAGAGTCTTTGTTTAAAGATAGAATACAAAAGGAGAGCTTGAAGCACATGCCAGATGTAGGGTGATGTTCGAGACTTAGGGACGGATTAGGGAAAAATGTAAAGAATTGAGAAAGGAAATGAGCAAAAGCTGAGATTATCTCACAGCTCTGTTATCTTTTATGCATGGGGAATGGGAAGACTATGAAAAGCAGGAAAATGTAAGAATTTCCCAAGACAAGAGTATTTCTAGGAAACAACATTATGCTGGGTAAAATATTGCCTAGAAATAAATCTGTTCTGGTGATGGAGAGTCATTATTCTTAAACATTTAGAGTGAATGTTGCTTCTTATGTTCAGTTTCACGGATTTGGGAAATGACCATTGGAATGGTTTTCCATGGCTGCTGTCTGGTTCTCCACACCTGCACAGGACTCGATCCAAAGAACATTTGTTTTATCTCCTGTGGCGCGGGACTGTATGTTCCCGTGAAAAATGTGCCTTTGGAAACGGGTCCATAAATAACTTCTGAATTCAACTGTGGAAAGTGTCTCTGCCATGGTTTAACTCCAGTAGCTGTCTAAGTCCCACAAAGCTGTTCACTCACTCTCAGTTGGATCAGGAAGATAAGTCACGGTTTCAGATAAAGGCAGTTTAAGAAGTAAAGCAAAAGCTTTGTGTGCAAGCAAAGAAAGGAAAGAATTCAGTCACTAGCACTCATCAGCAGACAGAGATGTTCAGCCATTTCCAGGGATTTAGGGGATTTCCACCCCTAACTGTCTCTTGGGAAGACAAACATCATCACTCCGAGCATCCCTCTTTCCCAATTCTTCCTTCAGCTTTTATTGCTGACCATGGCATCATAATGGTATGGGATCTCCCCTTGGTCACTTGAAGACAGCTGTCCCAGCTATATCCCCTCTTGTGACTGGTAATAGCCAACTTCCAGATGCATCTTCAGCTCTGCATGAGAAAGTGAAATACGTTTTGTCTTCTTTCTTCAAGCCACTTTGATGGAGAGTTAGTATTGTCTGAACCTTCCTTCCCAACCTTTCTGCTGTTCAGGTCTTCTCTAGTATCTGACCCATCCCCAAGCCAATTCCCTCTCTCTTTGTCCAAGGACTTTATGTGCTGTGAAGCAGCAGCTCATTCAGTTTGCAGTCTTAGTTGCCTCCACTGAAGAAAGACATCAGCTTCTCTGTTAGCTGTTGTAATTTGGTGTCCAATGGCCAGAACTAATTCCATTGGGAAAATCCCTTATGCAAACAGCAACAGACAAGAAGCAACTTCTGCTGTTACTCACCATAATTGACTCAGCCTGCTGCTGCAGCCCGTTGGCCTGTGACAGCCTGTTCCACGAACAACGCTGCTATCTGGCAACACAATGCCTAGCCTTGGAGACATCAGGTGTCTTTTCCAAGTGCAAGGAGGCAAATACGCCCAGAAGCAAACTGAGGGGCAGAGAGATAAAGAGGAGCTAAATTTTGGCATTTAGTCCACTAAGAGCCGATTCTCTCGGCAGTCCTAGAGAGCCGTCATCCTCCTTCTTATTTCGAAGAGAAAAAACCACACAATTCCAACTCAACAAGGTGCTTAAATTGGTCTAGTTATATTTTCCTCCAAAGCAGCGACCGCAGTACGTGTGCTTCATGAAAATTTAAGGGATCTGTTTTGCACTGGAGGTGTGAGCGTTGCTCGGTAATGAATGCAATCAATAATGCATGTATTGACAGGACGCAGGGAAGCGGACGTTCCTGCCACTACATCTGGAGTAGATGTTTGTGGCTGCAGAAGGATTCTTTCAAACGACTCCTGAGCTCTTTATGGTAAATCAAGGCATGTGGATTCCTCATTACGTTTAAACCCCAGAAAAAATTGGTCTGTGAATTGTGTGCCGAGGTGGGTTTTTTTATAGCCTTGTTTTTAAGTGCAGGTAATCACACGTGTGGGAGCCTCCGCCGCACACAGTCTCAGGGATTCTGATGCTGGCTCAGGCAGAGCAGTGTTAAACTTTGCCAAATCACAAAAAAGCCCAAGTATGACAGAATGAGGCAGAGGAATATTGATTTGCCTTGGGTGTTTTGTGTAAACTCCTACAGCAGGCAGTACTTGGAGCATTTGAGGAGTTCAGATGTTGTCATTCAAAATACAGAGTGTTTTGACTTTATAATGAAAAATAAAGAATTCTGTTTTGTGGGAAGGGAAGGTGAGGGAAGGGGAGAGGAGGGGAGGGGAGGGAAGAGAAGGGAAGGTGAGGGAAGGGAGATGTGAGATCTGGATGCCATAAGGTTTTTCAAAGCCAAATTCCTGCACATGGCTGTTAATTTCCCTACTGTGGTTTTACCTTCCAACTGAAAAGGGGCATTTTTTGCTGTATGTGATGCATTCCTTGTTTTTAAAAATGAAAACACGGTCATTGCCTTATGGCTATATAAGAAAATATAAAGAGGTAATTGCTTTTCTCTTTGTAGGCAGTGATGTAGGCTCTAGACAGTCACTGCTGTTACCTTTTTGCCTTTGGTGTGAAGCAAAATGTAAATACAAATATTTTAAAAGAGCAGATCAGAGAAAGGCAGATTCCAGAGAACAGGCTTAGAATCCTATTAGGTTTTCATAACAGCGTCGAGGAATACAAGAATATTATTCACGAATAAGCATGCTGAACCAAATTTCAGGGTGATCAGTGGGAACTTAAACATCAGAATCCTTTCCCTGAGTTAAATAATTTTATTCCAAGAAAGTCAAGCTCACCAATGTTTTGCTATTACTGTGCTACAGCCAAAATCCAGCACAAATTTAAGAGTTACTACATGGAGGCTGAGAGACTGGCTGATGGGAGGATATTGGACCCTCTGATCCACTAAGAGTTAACCCTAGTTCAGGTTTTGTAGATATTACATGATGGAAGTAGTCAATTTCCCTTTCACCGTCCCTTATAGCTCTCGGTCTTTCCACCTCTTCTTTTAGCTCAGCCACCATGTTCATCAGGTCTCTGATCTGCTCATACCTAACACAGGTGTTGTCCCTGCCATTCTGTCCTCTCAGATTATTTCTTTTTCCCCCCCATCAGCAAGAAGGCTCTGCTGCCTCCTCTCCTCGAAGCCATGCGCCGGGTTCTTAAGCACTGTGTCATAACCACTGAACAGGCTAATTTCCTCAGCAACAGCAAACCGAGGTCAACAGTCAGCAATCGTGTTAAGCAGACATGATAACTATTGTAGGCTAACTTGCCTTTACCTTTGGCACACTGGCAGCTATCACTTCTCAGTCTGACTACATACTTCAAAAGCAGTACTGTTCCCACACCTTCCTACATATACTTGGCACAGCCTTTTGACCTGCTTCCACGCTAGAATCTTATGTTGCTAGCACTTGGTGAAAAGGAGTTTAAGAAGGCTATGCAAAACATTTTTTAGTCTAACTATTGGTTCCCAAACAGTCTGGACCAACAGACTGCTGTCAAGCCTTGCCATTTCTACTGAACCACGAAGCACCGTGCCACTAAGCAATGTGCCTACCACCAGCCGAAAGACATACTGAGTTACAGGCAAATATGGGCAGGAAAGTAAAAGCATCCACCGAACATGTTCAAGACTAGAATAAAGTTAGAAGATCATTTCCTAAAATATTAATTGTGGAACAGGACAAACAAATCAAAGTCCTGTAGTGAAAACACTGCAGGGGAAAAAAGCATGAGATAAATACACTAACTCATCAAGGAGAGTCTTACAACTGTATGTACGTAAGCTGGAAGATGTAAATAGCAAGAGTTCAGCCTTCTTGTGCAAAATCTTCCCAAAGTTTACCTGAGGATGTAATTCCTGGGATGAAAAGCCTGTCCCTTTGTACCTGCAACTAGGAACTGACCATGACCACGAGTCATTGCCCGAAGAATGGTGCTTCAGGGCAAAGCCCATCATTTATTACTTAATCACTAGAATTAAAATGCTTTTTTATAAACATAAGTTGTTGCAGTTTTATTATCACCCCGTTTCCAGGCAGTTTAAGCTTTAGCCTGACACTTATAGCTTGTGGTTCCCTAAATGCTGATCTTGTTTACTTTGACTTCTCGTTTGAAGTCTCACCAGTCTTCTCGTGAGACTTGTGCAGACAAAAGTTTTGTTCCTTCTACCATTTCTTACCTGTGACTATTTCCTATGACATTTTTCACTTGATCTCTCTTTTCAGTCTTAGAACAATCTGAACACCTTGAAATTGAAACAAGCAGGTGAAATGCAGAAGGCAACAACCTGCTCATCATGCTATAAAAACCTCCACAAGGCATTGCTACATCCTCTTTAGCATCCTACAAACTTGCTCTGTGTCTTTCTTACCAATATGCCTTACTCCGTATTTCCTTCATTTCAAACACTGGCACGAGTTTGAGCCCCTGAGGTACTATCTGAGGCCTAAAGACTCTACTGTGCTATGTTAGAGCCACTGGAGGTGTCAGCAAGGACTGTCAGCTGTTTCCTTCCATTGGCCAGCTTTGTACCACTTTCTGTAGTCTCAAAGTCTTCCAGGGATCTGCTGACAATTCAATGACAACGAGCCAAGCCAACCAGAACGTATTAGCTAGTTAGAGCCTAGAAAGTCAACGAGTAAATGTCCTCAATTTCCCCTTGCACCCAACCCAGAACTGTGAATTACCTAAGTCACTCAACTTCTTCCTAACTACTTTGTCCCCAGATAGCAGTTCTTGCATTACCAAGCTACATTCAGCTGCTAAGACTTCCCACTTTAAAACTGTGTCAAGACACTGATGATGTTTTGACAGTGCAGGCTGTAATGTAGAAGATTTTAAACAACTTAGAAGTATAAAACTTGAATTTCAAATACAGGAGCAACCAGTTTTAAAATGATGGAAGGGTGCGTCTCTGTGTCGGGGATTAAGTCTAATGATAAGGTCAAGTGTTTATGGTGGGGGTTGGTCTGTTCTCCCAAGTCACTAGCAACAGATAGGACAAGAGGAAATGGCCTCAAGTTGTGCCAGGGGATGTCTAGATTGGATATTAGAAAGAACTTCTTTACTGAAAGAGCAGTCAGGTATTGGAACAGGCTGTCCAGGGAGGTGGTAGAGTCATCTACCTGGAGATGCATAAAAAGCTTGTAGATGCAGCACTTGGAAACGTGGTTTAGTGAGCATGGTGGCATTGGATGGACAGTTGAACTAGATGATCTTGTAGGTCTCTTCCAACCTTACTGATTCTGTGATCCTATGATTGTTTATGACTGTGATGTTTACATTTCTACCAGAAACTGTTGCATCTGCCAGGCTAAACGTACAAGGTTTCTTGAGGGTACAAAAAGCTGTGTCTTCAACACACACACGTGAATAAAGCATAGCATGACTCAAACAGTAGTAAAAGAGTGATTGCCATAGGAACCTGCAAATAACTGTTTCCTGTCAATAAACTTTGTGTTGCTGATTGAGTTTCCTGGAGAACTGAATGTTAGGAGGACTAAAATAATGCTGACAAAAAAGAAAAGCAGATGGAAATACACAGATTCTTCCAAAAAAGTACTCCCCGTGAAAAGTGTCTGCTCCTCAGTGTCTGTGCTAGGCTCTTCACTTGGATTTGCGACTATTTCTGAATAGCTCATTGTAGCCACTGCTATAGGTCCACTTTTTGCTTTCCAGGGCTTAAACAAGGTTGGACTTCATCTTGACAAGTGAAATCTGAACTAGAATTCCCTGGTATGTAAAGCTTATTATTTACACAGCTAAACTTTTATATTGCTATGTATCTATTTATATAGCTTTACTTATTTATATAAATATAAATATATAAATAGACCTATTTATGTGACTTTACTTATTTATTTATATAGTTTTATATAGCTATATACTGTAGTCTTTAAAATTCACCTCCTTAGGGCACACCAAATCTTTAAAGGAATTAATTCAGACAGAACAATCAGTAGCATGTGATTAAGCGCATCAATACTTGCCTGCCCCGTAAATACGTCAGATTCAGTAACACCAGGACTGGCTCTTCAAAAACTGGTCATCACATAACCAGCTTCATGTGATCCTCCAGAAAGCCTACATTCAGCTACAGCAGTAGGGCTGCCATTTTCAGCAATAAAATTAATAAAAGCTTTAGAGTTTTTCTTGACACCGCGCTCAGAGCTAGAATGAACTCCTAGAAGAGAAAACTCGTAGAGGAGAACAGAATTTCAGTCGTCAGGGGAAATTGCAAAGGCTACTGTCCTTCAATAAATCTAAAGAATAAAATAGTTCTGTTTGTATTTTAGGAGTGGAAAAGAAAGAGTGGTTGTCACTGACATTCACCTTTTAGGTTTTGAAATGTACCTAAGTACTACACAAATGAACCCACAAGGAAAGGAAGAGCCACCTCTGCTCTTCTACATGGAGTGCTTTTGCTCTGCAGATCAAGTTACTTGACCTGACGACCTGCAAGTGACGAGGGAAACGCATGAAGTTGTATTTATTAAAGTTGAGATGGGTAGAATGCAGGAAGGCAGAAAACCCTGCTGGCTCTCCTGATCCTTACCAATGGACAAAGCCAACACAAAGCCAGTTATTTTGTGATTTCTTTGCCTCTCTTTTCCCCCGTGTGCAAGGTGCAAACCACAGCTGACACTGCATTCCTTGTCAGATCTGGAGCTGGAAAACAGCTGTCAGCTTCCTCACTTTTTCATAACTAACAGCCACAGGAATTAAGCTCTTACACTACACACACCAAGCATTTCCACAGAGCCACCAGAAATGCGTTTCAACAAAAGAAATCAATGCTATTGCAGATAAAGACTCCAAAATGTTCTTCTTGAGCTTTAACACAAACTTATGCCTCTGCAGTCCTACAACTTTCCATGAAGAAATCACAACCTTTAGTCTTGTTACTATCAAAGTTTCTATGGAAAATTGTTTTCTTCTTTGAAAACCAAGGACAGATTAAAGTTTACGTATGCACCCACGTGTACATAAACACATTTTTTGGTACACTGGATGTATCTCTGAGATAACTTTCAAAAAGCCTGAGCTATATGTGAAAGGAGAAGGTGACTTAGAAGCTGTCTTGTAAACCCAGTACCATGTTACCCGTGCATTTTCAAAAGCTCCTTGGTACGACTGATGTGCTTTGGAGCATGACAAACACATTTCCACAGGTGGGGTATGTACAGCACAGCCTGAGCTCTGCTAGCTTTAAGCCCCTTTCAGCTTTTGGCTCTAAGCTGTACCTGTGCAGCCTTGCTGAAATCAGTGCTTGTGCACCTGGCTAATTACTGGTCGTTTTCTCAACAGCAAGTAGTATTGACTTGACAGCAGCTACATGTTTGATCTTTCTCTCCAGTCATCAGCCGAGATGGAATCATGTCTAGTCTTCAGCCCATTTCAAAAGAATAGGAATGAATGATAGACACAGCAGCTACCAAGTGGCTAAAGAAATGAGGTTGAATTTTTCCATGAATAATAAAATAATGAAGAACTGAGGGATATTATTTATAGCAGCCAGGTGCAAACAATTCCTAGTGACAAAGCCCAGCTTTAACCAGACAGTACAATAAAAATGGTAATACTAGAAGCACAGCAGCAGCTACATCAATAGGAAAGATGAAAATCAGAAATATATCGTTTTGCAGAGAGGAAATTGTGATTGAGACTAAATGAGAGGTGGGACAACGCATATGCTTTGCTTCATGGCCTGCTGTGTAAGCCAGTGTTTCAGTGGCATGCAACTGTTATCGTAAAGGATTTCTTCGACATTGCTTATACGTGCGTAATACAATATTTGTATGTGCCCCCAATGTTACAATGCAGCCACAAGGAATAAATAATTCAAATTGGTACAAGTGTTTAGAAAGATATCACAGAACCATTAAGGACTGGAAGGGACCTCAAAAGATCACATTGATAAGAAAGAAAACCCTGCTGTTAATTGGAAAGTGTTAATGAATGTAGGTTTGTTAAGCACCAATACGAGGGAAATACATGTAACTGTGATGACTTAAATTATTGAAAACAGGTTTTTAAAAAATAGCATACTAAGCATTATGTCACTGTCACCGAACAGCGGGTACTATATGTCCTCTACGAGTTTTTGAATACACCGTAAAATGCTGCAGAGAAATTACAGAATTATGAGCATGCAGCCACAGCCTTCATCGAAAACACATTAGTGTCACGAGTACATAAAATACAAGAAGAATATATGAAATAACTGCAATTCTCACATTTACAGCACTGCATGACCCTAAGGCAATGCAAACAAAGTGCCTGCAATGCACGCAAAAGCTGCTGTACCCAGAAGGTAATAACAAAACTGCATGAGCTTTGAAAAGAAACAGAGATACAGAGTCTGCAACAGCTGAAAGACAGAATAAAATACGTATGTGGATGTGTGTGTGGATATGTGTGTGTGCATGTGCATGTGTGCATGCACGTGTGTGTGTACGTGTGTGTGTGTGCATGCACATATGTGCGTGAATGTGTGTGTGCGCATGTGTGTGTGTGCATGTGTATGCATGTGTGCGCGTGTGAGCATGTGTGTGTGCATGTGCATTTGCATGTGTGTGCATGTATGTGTGTGCATGTGTGTGTGCACGTGTATGCATGTGTGCGTGTGTGTGTGCATGTGCATTTGCATGTGTGCATGTGCGTGTGTGCATGTGTGTGTGTGCATGTGTATGCATGTGCATTTGCATGTGTGTGCATGTGTGTGTGCATGTGTATGCATGCGTTCATGTGTGTGCATGTGTGTGTGCATGTGTGCACGTGTGTGTTCATGTGTGTGCATGTGCATTTGCATGT
>JAOXOE010000405.1:7346861-7363890 GCA_028565055.1 Phoeniculus purpureus | reverse complement strand
AGACCCAGCTCCCTCAGCCTTTCCTCATAAGGGAGGTGTTCTACTTCCTTCATCATCTTCATTGCTCTACGCTGGACTCTGTCCAGTAGTTCTCTGTCCTTCTTGAACTGAGGGGCCCAGAACCAGACACAATATTCCAGATGTGGTCTCACCAGGGCACAGCAGAGGCGAAGGAGAATCTCTCTTGATCTGCTCTCTGCCCTGCTTCTGATCCACCCCAGGATGCCATTGGCCTTCTTGGCCACAAGGGCACATTGCTGGCTCATGGTCATTCTGCTGGCCACCAGGACCCCCAGGTCCCTTTATCCTACACTGCTCTCCAACAGGTCAGTCCCCAACCTATACTGGTACCTGGAGTTGTTCTTTTTCTACCAGCAATGCCTAACATTTTTGGCAAGCAAAGTGGGAAAAGTTGTGTTTCTTGAGACTTTTTCTCCTAACCTTGCAGATTACATCAAAGACTTAAAAAGTTGAGACGAAAATTATTCCATTAAGCAATCAGCGACTATATATGAACATATGTATGGTTTTCATTTTATTACAGTATTTAATGAATTTTGCGCCATTTTAATTTACTAGCCATCCAAAATTTTATGTTGATAACCTACCCTTGCCTCTGCCTGTACTGGACTCAGTAAGTGATGCCTTGATGTGTTTTCATGTACACAATTACATTGTCTGAGAAGAATGGATCTGGACTAAATCTTTTCTAGGAGGAAAATACATAACTCTTACTTAACTTCCACACTGCTTGGTTGAATAGGCGGCGCCTGGCTGTCTGAGGACAATGTAAGACTGTATACAGAGACAAAAATGCAGTTCCTAAACTTTACTCATGTTGAAAAGAGTAAGGTTCATAGAATCATGTTTTGGTTTGGAAGGGACCTGTGACGGCCATCCCCAAAGGATTCACTATGAGGTCTTACTGAGAGATCAGATGCGAGTTTAACAACCATGTTCTTCTCTACCCTGTAAAAATTACAAAACTGGGTGATTACAAAATTACAGTGGCAGTGATTTTAAACTTGCATCGCGCAAGACTCTTAACTCTAACCCTTTTAACGTATTACAGCAGAAGAAGCTGGTTCTGCAGAGCAGATAGGAACTCTGTCAATTTTGCTACCCAATAGGAACTTGCTACCCCATACCACTTCCCCCAATCCTAATCTACAATTTTTCTCCCTCTTTGGTCAGCTTGTAGTCATACTGCTCCCAGCTCCAAACATACATTCATTCCCCCATTAGACTGAATAGCTCTAGCTAGCTCTTTCCATTCTGTCCCCAGCAATGAGACACTCAATTTTCTGGAATGTGGCTTAGAAGCTACTACTGACGTTCAGTGAGCAGAGGCACAGGCACAGAGCAGAGGCACAGGCACAGAGCAAAAGCACAAGCGCAGAGCAGAGGCACAGTCTGATTCCTCTACACTACATTGTAGAGACCAGAAATTCCTCTCAACAAATTGAAGACTAAAGGCAGATGCAATGTATCATCCAACAGGAGACAATGTTGGCTCTCATTATGGATGGTTGCTTCTCATCTTTCTTGCAGTAAACTCAAATTGTATCTTGATTACTAACATAACCCATTTCCCAGCTGAGCAATGTTACTGAACAATTTCAGTTCAACTTATTTCAGGACAGAGTTATTATGGACTTAGCTGAAATTGTTTAAATAACATTGTTCCAACAAATGATCATTAATCACCCTGTAAGAACATACATTGGCAATACTTAAGACAAAGCTAAAGACTGATGTTGTTCTGACATAAATGTAATTAGTTGTTATAAAGGTTTTGAATTATTCACAGCCAACTCCCAAGGAAAGGAGTCTCTATCATGATACTTTCTTCTTTCTGGGTTGAAAGAGATGAAATTCAGAAAGCCTGTATATTTATAGAAAAGCAATGGTCAGGCTGGAGCAAGGGAGACAATATGTCCCAGTTCCCTGCACCTGAGGAAACTGGTGTAAAAATGCCACACTATATGCACTACAGTTACAATAGTGTGACATTTCTCCACAGAAGAATCAGTGCCAAGAACATTCATTTTCAATAAACAGCATGCTCTTTCAGTTCCTATTTCACAAGACACTGTCTGATACAAACTTCTGTTTCATATTTAGAAAACAATGTGAGTCAACAGTGTTGGCCGTGTGGCCACCACAAAACAAAAGCATTTACGTCAAAGCAAGTCTACTACAACTGCACAGAGATCCAAATTCAGTTATGATCAGAGAAAGATTTTTTTTTTCAGGATTTCTGGTCCTAAACTGTCATTGCCAGCCACTGTCTTCAATTTCACTCTCCAAAATATGACTTTGACTAGACAAGGAAGCAGAAAAACTAAGGGCAGGCTGGACCAGCGTTACCTTGCATTACACTTGGACATCTCTGCAATAAATGTCACCTGCATCTCCAAACATTTTGTTTTGAGGCCAATGTTTAAAGAATAAAGCTGTACTTTCAGGGGTACAGAGACAGTGGCTTCTGCCACAGAAACCCTGCTTCCATGTTGTGGACATCTTGTAAGGATTTAAAACTTCCTTCTATTTGTTCTCTTGGCATGGTAGTGAAGAAAACCAGGCAAGCTTCATGGTGAGAGTGACAGAGCACTGGAATGGGCTGCCCAGGGAGACTGTGGAGTGTCTTTCTCTGGAGATGTTTAAAACCTGCCTGGACATGTTCCTGTGTGACTTGATTGAAGTGATCCTACTGTGGCCGGGGGATTGGACTAGATGATCTTTCAAGGTCCCTTCCAATCCCTAATGTTCTGTGATTCTGTGAATGTTACTGATTCCAGTAACGTATCATTCCAACAGAAGTCTGTGCCTCAGCAGTATTTCATTGAATTATCTGGCTTCATCAGTTCAGTTATTATTTTTGCATTATCTGGTAATTTACATACAGTTATTGTAGGTTCTTTAGCCTCTTAAGATATTCTCTCTACTCCCTAGAGTTTTGTATCTTGTTTTATACGTCTTTTGTTTTTATCAGTTGTCACCTATTGTGCCTCACTATTTTACTCTTGGGTGTTTCAATTATATATGAATGTGATATGCTTAACAGCAGCTAGTTTCCATTTGCCATCTAAATACCTTTGTACATAAATAAAGTAACCTACATTTAACTTCACAGACAGTTGTGCAAACCTACTCTATTTCAGCTTTTGGGTCTGAGGGGTTTTTTTTCCTGCTTGCTTTTATTTGATAATTGATTTTTAGCCCTTTTACCCTTTGCTTTGCATGTCAAAAATAAAATGGGGAAAAAAACATTGTTAGAAAAGAAGTCACAGAGCCTACCCCTAAATATGATGGGATAGAGGGAAAGAGGTTAGTCTGGGATACTAGAGGGCCCATCTGATCTAAGAGGTTCTGTCATACTGGCTCCCTCGATAGAGTTCATGTACTTAAGCTTTGTCTCTTCTTTTTTAAATGTCTAGCAATTACTTTTTAAAATGTCTATTACAAGGAAGAGTTCCTTGTATGATTTTAATGTCTTAGTAGCAGCAGTAATTACTTGAAAAACTGCGGTAGTACCCCACAAGACTGATTGTTCAGAAGTGCTTTCATCAGTTAAGTAGAAGCTGTTTTCCCAATATTCCTGGACATAAGACACTTTGAAAACAGAGGGTTAAGATCCCTGCTCTGAGAATATTGCCTACACCAACAAAGTACAGGTAATGAAAGTGGCAGGCATATGAACCTATACTGTCATTTACATGAATCTGTTTTGACTTTGTTTCAGAATATTTGCACTATCCAATAAATGTAAAAGTGTTTGATACATAATTTTTTACATAAATATTAATACACTGAAGAAAAATCAAGTATACCTCACATCATGCTTTTCTAAGCTCCTTATACAGTAGCATGGTATAGTAAAGTTTAGATAAAATTTTTAAAATTTTGAGGTTGAGCTGTCTTAAAATCATATGATATAAGAATCAGTGAATTTCATTACCACACTCTTCTTTCTGTCAGGTTTGGATTTGTTCCCCACCTACTTGTCAGGTACCTTTTCCTCAGACTACATCATTCAGAAAATGTAGAGGGTAGGAAACATACACAGAAGAAAAACAACCTGTCCCCAAAGGTAACTTCTTAAAGTTACTTCACAGAGCAGACAATGATCTGTTCAAACACACAGAAAGTATAGAAATCTTTAGGGAAAATTGAGTATTAGGAATCAGTGAAAAAGGACAGGGTGGCGGGGGGGAGACGGGGTTGGGTTGCTGCTCACTGACAGCAGCTGAACATGAGCCAGCAGCTTGTCCAGGTGGCCAAGAATGCAAAAGGCTCACGGCCTGCATCAGAAACAATGTGGCCAGCAGGAGTAGAGAGGTGATCATCTCCCCCTGTACTGGTCACTGGTGAGCCCTTGCCTCGAGTACTGGGGTCAGTTTTGGGTACCTCAATATCAGAAGGATATCAGTGTTCTGGAGCAGGTCCAGAGAAGAGCAATAAGGCTAGTGGAGGGCCTGGAGGACAGATCTGACAGGGAGCAGCTTAAGGAACTGGAGTTGTTTCCCCTGGAGAAAAGGAGGCTGAGGGAAAGGTGTTATTGCTCTTTACAATTATCTGAAAGGAGGTTGTAGAAAGGTGGAGGTCTGTCTCTTCTCCCAAGTCACTAGTGATAGAACAAGAGGAAACGGCCTCAAGTTGCACCAGAGGAGGGTTATACTGGACATCAGGAAAAATTTCTTCCCTAACAGAGTGGTCAGGGATTGGAAAAGGCTGTCCAGAGAAGTGGTGGAGTCATTGTCCCTGGAGGTGTTCAAGAAACAAGTAGATGTGGCCCTAGGGAACAGGGTTTAGTGGACATGGTGGGGTTGGATTGACGGTTGTACTTGGTGATCTTGGAGGTCTCTTCCAACTTTAATGATTCTGTGATTCTGTGACTTACAGTATTTGATATTCATCTCGTGGTTTGCATCTGAATGTCATATCCAAACATTGATTTAATTTAATGCCAGCATTCAGAAAAACATATGAAAGAATCAGCATGTATTCTTGGAGGAAAAAAACCCCAAACACCTCAGTACTAGAACAGCAAATAGCTACATAGGGACAAAAATAACTCAAGCAGGAACCTTCAATATATAGCAGTATGACAATGTATTTGTTTTGATTTTTGTTTTCCTGAATCCCATGGGCACCTAACATACCTTTTAGACTATTTTGTAATAATTTTAGAAGTTAACAGTGGGGTTGGACTTTTTAATCAATTGGCAATCCATGACTTGAGTGGCAGTCTCGCTAATCAGGAAAGCGGCATGAACAAGTGGCATGTAAGTACAAATCAAAATGCATCAAGAAATAAATGTCTGAAAAAAACAAGCAATGCACTAGGGGATTTTCTGACTTCAAATCTGTGCAAGTACAGATTGATCTTAAGATGTGTGGTTATTGGTTAAACAATTTTTAATGAAATATAAAGACCTTATGTGCTCTTAAATGGATAATTTATGTGCAATTTTATTGTCTCTCAAGCTTTAATTAAATGTTTGCCTTGTGGCTAATCAGCTACAATTAATAAATGAAGCCTATATTCATATCACTGATAGGGAATGTTGAAATGGCCTCCATTAGAATTTCAGTATCACCTTTGTGGCTGGATGATAACAACAATCTAATGTATCAGAAACTTCCACAGAATAATTTAGTAAGGACACTAAAATGAAATTACATTAATCCAATGCAATATAATAAGTACAATACAATTAAATACAATGCAATGTAGTTTTAAATTCATTTAGTAGGTAAGTACCTGGAAGTACTTCATGTGGAAGTGTATACCTACAAAGTGCTTTTCATCCATAAAGCTTCCAAAGGTCAATTTCAACACCTACTATACCTAAAAAGAGCAACACTTCTTAGCCTTATAGATACAAAAGAGATTACACACTGGGGCAAAACCATCCATTAACTGCCAGACCTACTGAACCCAAACAATTTAAACTATCTCTGGCATGACAGACTAAATGTTGTCTTAGGACTGTATAACTCCACCACATTCTTTTCCTAAACACGGCCTTTCCATGCCTTCATCACTTCTGCTACTTTAAGTTGTAAACCTCAAGAGGGAACCATTTAAAATTTAGGTGAGCCTCCCGCCTGAATACCTGCTTATATAAATCATAGGCCACCAAAGAACAGGCCAAAGGCAATGCTGGCTATCACTGCCAGTGTTCTAGATGTCAGCTAGAAAGAGAATTTCAGATCTCCTGACCTCAAAAGACATCTGTTCTACATAGTTAACATTTTGTTTTTCTCATTTTTTTATCATTATTTTAGGCTGGACATTAAGAAAAAACTCTTTATTCTGAGGGCACTAGATCACTGGAATAGGTTGCCTAGAGAGGTGGTAGAGGCTCCATCCCTGAAGACATTCAAGGTCAGGCTTGCTGGAGCTCTGGGTGATCTGTTCTAGCTAGAGATGTCTGTTCTTGTTGTATGGGAGTTTGGACTAGATGACCTTTGGCTGTCCCAACCCAATACATTCTGATTCTATGACTCTATGATATACTCTGCAGTAAGGCACAAAGGTCTTAGGGATAGGCTCCATCATTAAATATTAAATAATAACTAGTAATAATAATAAATATTAAGAAAATAATATCTAGTTACTTGTCTGTATCAGTGTTTAATATGAGAGTCAATCAACAGGTGTGACAAGAACAGTTTAATAGCAATTAAGAAAAAACAATTTTCAGAGACCAAGTGCAAAACTGGGGAAAAAATAATTCTTCATCAAGACTGAATACAAGCCCCTTTTGATGGCAGTTTTTCTGATTATCTCAAATGATTTTTTTTTGCACCAATTTCACAGAATCACACAGAATCACGCAATGTTAGGGATCAGAAGAGACCTAAAAGGTCATCTAGTTCAATCTCCCTGCCATAGCAGGATCCCCTAGATCATGTTGCACAGGAACATGTCCAGGCGAGTTTTAAACATCTCCAGAGGAGACTCCACAATCTCCCTGACAGCCCATTACAGTGCTCCGTCACACTCACTGGGAAAAAGTTCCTTCTCATATCTATATGGAACTTGCTATGTCCCAGTTTACACCCATTGCCCCTTGTCCTATCACTAGATGACATTGCGAAGAGCCTGGCTCCATCCTCCTGACACCCACCCTCCACATATTTATAAACATTAACGAGGTCATCCCTCAGTCTCCTTTTCTCCAAGCTAAAAAGACTCAGCTCCCTCAGCCTTTCCTCATCAGGAGATGTTCCACTCCCTTCATCATCTTTGTGGCTCTGCACTGGACTCTCTCCAGTAGTTCTCTGTCCTTGAACTGAGGAACCCAGAACTAGATACAATATTCCAGATGTGGTCTCACCAGGACACAGTAGAGGGGGAGTAGAATCTCTCTCGATCTGCTAACTGCCCCCCTTCTAATCCACCCCAGGATGTCATTGGCGTTCTTGGCCACAAGGGCACATTGTTGGCTTATTCTGCTGGCCACCAGGACCCCCAGGTCCCTTTATCCTACACTGCTCTCTGATCAGTCCCCGAACTATATTGGTACCTGGGGTTGTTCTTACCCAGACGCAAGACTCTACACTTGCCTCTGTTATATTTCATTAAACTTCTCCCACTCCCAACTCTCTAGCCTGTCCAGGTCCCACTGAATGGCAGCACAGTCTGCTGGCGTGTCAGCCTCTCCTCCCAGCTTTGTGTCATCGGCAAACTTGCTGACAGTACACTCTAATCCCTCATCCAAGTCGTTAATGAATAGATTGAATAGTCCTGATCCCAGTACTGACCCTTGAGGGACTCCACTAGATACAGGCCTCCAACTAGACTTTAGCATAATCTAACACAGAAGAGAACTGCATAGGTTAAATCTCGTCATCATTTAAACTATTCATTTAGTCACACCTCCTATGATTTAGTTAGATCCTCATTCTACCACATGAAATTCACTCAGAGAAATCTGAAAGACTATAAAATACTACTGTCTTCTCTAAGCATAAAGAAAGGCATAATTAATTACAGTACAGTAAGGATTTGTCTCAGGAAATTAAAACTTATTTAAGAATAACTTATTTCTCTTGGGGTTGTAAAGACATCTTTATAAGTCGCTGTTCTTTTACATAGACTTGCATTTATTACAGAATAAAGACTACAAAAATTAATGAATTAGAGTTATTTAGCTCAGAGATCCATGAAACAAAGCTTATCCCAATGTCTATCAGAATTAGCAGATACTGACACACTGAATACACAAAACCCTATAAAGTTTTCTAAATGTGATTACAGTGGCTGTTTCTATCAGTTGTAATATCAGCTCTGGTATCTGTACCCATATCAGTTCTACACATAAAACATATTTTTTAACACTGCTTTTACAGTATAAACAGTCTTAAACCTAGTTCTGATTACTATTTTCCATTCAATCGTGGAGACCTTCAAACCCACTTGCCTGAGGCACTGAGAAGCTCCAGGTCTTTGACGCTCTTGAAAGAAAGATAACAATCACTCTTCAGGGGAAAGAGATCTTATTATACCCACCCCAAGGGGTTCTTTTATCCTTTATCAAACTGCACCTTTGTGGGCCTTTAATTTCTTAATGGGTTGTTTATCTTCTCCCCAATAATTCATGATACGATGATAAGCTAGATGTCACATAGATATTGTTATGGTGATGAAAAAGTTTTACTGATGAGCTAAGTCAGTAGTGTAGTTTGATTATATAAAATATATATCTTTCTCAAAAGCTTTCAAAAGAAAGCAAAAAGAGTAAGTTGATAATGTTACAAATATTTCAGGAGGTGAAAATCTATCTCATGCACGCCTATCAATCTATGAGTACTAACACCTAGAATAAGTTAAATATTACCTCAGAACAAGGAGGAGATATTAAGGGGATACATTTCCTTCCATTTGTTGTAAAGAGAGGGAGTGGGAAAAACAGTGAAAGCAAAGACTTAAAGTGCATGCTGGGGCAGTTGTCTCTGCAGTGCCTGTATTTTATAATATAGGGCCTAAAATATCATGAGATAAAATACTTAAGTTTTGGAAAGCAGCATCACTTGCGACTCTATCACTCATAAGTTAATTAGGTGATCTCATGCAAATGCTCATAAGTGCTTTGTACAGTGACACCTTTGTTTATCCTATTCATGTTTCTCAGGTAAAAGAATTATTTAGATACTTCTGGAATGTCACCATGAACCCAGTTATCCTTTGCAATAGCCATAAAACTGAAGTGCAATTCCTCTGACTTTCCAGGATAATTAATTAATGTTTCTACTCTCTTTTTAACAAGGCAAAACTCAAATTCCTAAGTATGCAGAATAAAGCCCGGAGAAATTGCTGCCCATTGTAGCCCTCATTTCAATGGCTGAGGAAGTGCTGAGGAAGTGCTGAGGAATGGCTGAGGAAGAAAAATCATTTCTCATTTTACCTGGAATATCCTCTTCCTTAGTACTATTTCTACGTACGAAGGTACATTCCCTATTTCATACACAGATTAGGTTGTTACTGGAATCACATGCTGAAGCAATGTCTTGTTTTATAAAACAACATATATATATATGTTCATCCTTTTAACTCCATCAGTCTTTAGACGCATTTGTCTAAATAGACTGTAAGGGATAGACTGTAAGGGATTGCTACCTACAATAGGAAACTTTTAGTCATATGAGTGGTACCATTTGAAGTGAATGGAAATACTTTAAAGTTCACAGAAAACATTGGAAATTGAGGTTAGATGCGTTGAATGTGAAACCTTTACAGGATCTGTCTCCAGAAAGTCTTTGGTTTTCTTAGGTTTTGCATACTAGACTTGGTATAAAAAACAAGTGAACTTTTGATTAAAGTTCATGCCAAATAAGTACCTAGCTCAGTGTGCCATCCAAGGTCTCAAAAGAGTCGCAGAATCTTCTTGTTCACCTCCGTTTGACTCTGGCCCTGGGCCTGATGAAGAAGGAAGTTTAACTAAAGAAATCCTGTCAACCTCAGAGATTATTTTTGTTCCAACAGCCTGTCATGTCTCTAGACCTGCAATCCACAGCTGCCAGCATTAGCTTTTGTACTTTCTCTGTACCTTGCACAGCTCTGTACACTTATTAGTGCCTGGCAGCATGCTCACTGTTCCCCTGTCCAGCTATGGCTTTGTATTTCTAAACTTGGACTTTTTTTTTTCCCTTATTTTTCTCCATGATCACTTTCATTCTCAAGTCTCTCTCTCCCCTGTTCTAGAGTAGAGGAGTGGGGAAAATGCAATTTTGGGTTTTTTTCCTGCAGTGGATAGATTAACAGGTAACAGGAAAATCCAAACCTACCAGGAACCAAAGATGGACAGCACTTTTAAAAAAACATAATTAAAGTAGTAATGAACAGCTCTTAACGAGGTTTATGAGCAGAATTCAAGTATTCAGTGTTCAAGAATAACCAATGTTCTGGTAAATTTTTGCAATGGGTGCATTTAATCACAAGACGGCGTATTAGCAATTGCATTTCCATTCAACAATTAAATTTACACCAACACATTTTCTAAGGGTACCAGCTATGCAAAATTATCTATATATTGCACTTTTTGCCACTTTAGATTACATTTATGGATATGGCAACACCTGAACACCAAGTTTTGCTCAAAGAAATTAGTTTATCACAAAAAACAGTTTTTGCAAAGTTGATCCCCTAGAAATCACCCTTCCTTGGGTCATTATCGTGCTCTTTACAACTACCTGAAAGGAGGGTGCAGACAGGTGGGGGTTGTATCTTCTCTGAAGTTACTAGCGGCAGGACAAGAGGAGATGGCCTCAAGTTGTGCCTGAAGTTTAGACTGGACATCCAGAAAAATTTCTTCCCTGACATAGTAGTGAGGGATTGGAACAAGCTGCCCAGGGAGAGGTTGGAGTTACTGTCTCCGGAGGTGTTTAAAAGATTAGTAGATCTGGCACTTGGGGAAACGGTTTAGTGGGCATCCAACACTCCGATCTCTACTGATTCCTTCATGTTTTTCATGGCGTAAACGCGCTCTGCCGCCCGCCCGGCCTCTCCCAGAGGAAAAGCTGGGACTGTGCCGCTCCCCTCAGCGCCCAGCCGCTTCACGCAAACCGAGGCCGCCTTCAAGGGCAGTATGCCGCCGGGTGCGGGGAGGCAGTTGGGCGGTACAGGGCCCTCGGCCCCGCCTGGCCCCGTCAGGCCCCGCCTGGCCATCACCATGGTGAGGCCGCAGCGTCCGGCCGAGCAGAACCGCGGCCAGCGGAACTGTGGCCGTCAGCGACCGACGCGGCTCCGCGGGGCCCGCGGGCTGTGACGGGGCCGTCAGGCTCCGGGTGTGGCGCTGGAGACCTCGTCCTGCGGGCGTGCCCCTGGAATTGGTGTCCTTTTAATTTTCTTTTTTTTTTTAAATGACTATTTTTTATATATTTTTTAATTTTTTTATTTTCTTTTTGCTTTTCCTTTTCTTTTTCTTCTTTTGTTGTGTTGTTTTTAAAGGCAGAGAGGAGTAGTTGAGGGTATGGAGCATATGGTAGTCGGGCCCATGGGGCTAAAGGATAACAAAGGTATGTATAAGCAAGTTAAAAACTTTATTATAATTGTTAATGGTTAATGATTGGGTTAAAGGAAATTAATCACAATACCTGCTACATGTTCTAAACCTTCTAGCTGCTGTGTATTGTCGTTACCATTTACTAAAACAATAGTTCAAAGCTAGATTGGTAAGTCCTCATTTTAGGGAACTGTCCTAAGGGAACTATCTAAGGGAACTGTCCCTTGGGACAGTTGAGTTATAGTTGGACTTGATGATTCTGAGGGTGTTAACCAACAATCTGTACTCATCCATATGAATGACGATGTGGTATTCATTCCGCCCCAAGGGATCCTAGATGTAGCATGGAGGGACACACTCCATGGGGCTGTCTGAATCCCTGCTCAAAAGTAAGACTAGGCAGGCATAGTGGAAAGTTTTTGGCTGCTTGTCATTTGCTATGAATCACAGAACATTTTGGATTGAAAGGGACCTCAGAGATGATCTAGTTCCAATCCCCCTACCTATGGGCAGGGACACCTTTCACCAGACCGAGTTGGCCAGATTCCCATCCAGCCTGGCCTTGAACAATTCCAGGGATGGAGCAGCCACAACTTCCCTGGACATGTTCCAGTGCCTCACCACTCTCACAGTGAGGAATATCTTCCCAGTATCTAATCTAAACCTCCCCTCTTCTAGCTTGAAACCATCCCCCTTGTCCTGTCACTAGAGTCTTTGGTACAAAGTTCCTCTCCAGCTTTCTTGTAGTCCCGTTCAGGTACTGGAAGGCTGCTATAAGGGCCCCCCAGAGCCTTCTCTATTCCAGGCTGAACTGCCCCAGTTCACTCATCCTGTCCTCATAGCAGAGGTGCTCCAGCCCTCTGATCATCCCTGTGGCCTCCTCTGGACTCGCTCCAACAGTTCCATGTCCTTCTAATATTGAGGATTTCAGAACTGGATTCAGTATTCCAGGTGAGGTCTCACAAGAGCAGAGTAGAGAGGGAGAATCACCTCCCTTTGCACTGCTGATGACACTTTTGATCCAGGATAGTATTGTCCTTCTGGGCTGCCCTCACACACACACTGCTGACTGCAGAAACAGTCAGTCAATCAGCTGTGGTAGAACCATGTTTAAAGAGCCATGTGGTTCTTTAAAAAGAAAATAACCAAACCATGAGACCTAACAACAAACCAAACCACCTGCACTTCATGGAAATAAGCACGAAAACTAAGCCCAACTGGCTGCTGAGACTGGACAAAGTCACCAGCATGTGTCAGGAAGTGCTGACTGGCCACGTCTGTGCTGCTGGAGCTGATCCTACCAGGAGAGCCTGTCAGAGTACCTCTGACTGGGCTGGAGCACAGCCTGCCAAAGCACCTGTAGCTCACAGGACTCAAATGACACATTTCTTCTGAGAGCAGAAGTTCCCTCTCTCTACTCCCAAACCCCATTATGTACTTCATGTACAATCTTCTCCCCAGGGCTCAGCACTCTCCATCTGCCCTCAGTAACAGACCTCCTCATCTTGTTTTACCTCCATCACAGCTGACCTTCCTCTCCTGCTTCCCAGCTGCCTCCTCACCTGTGGATGGGTGCAACCTACAACAGGGGGGTAGGTCCACCCTGCCAGAGGGTTGTACATATGTGTGGAGTAAAAAGTAAGGGATAAGTAGGGGTTTTCTTCTCTTTGGTTGTAAGATACCAACCGTTACTGGTGTTGTTTGGCCAATAAAGACCAAATGTAAGAGGCCTACTGCCTGAAGGTAAGTGGTTGCAAGATGTGGTCAAGGATAAAATATTGCAGAAATTTCAGCACTGCTATTATCCCTTCCAGAGTCCCTGTGTTAACTGCACTTGTACCAGCACAGTTGCCTGCATGGGGAAGAGGAGGGTGAACAACATCCTCTCTTGTGTAGGACTCTAATCCTTCCCAGGGTCTCCCTGTGTGCACTGTGATAAATAATCAAATGAACTGAAGTTATGAAGATAAATGTTTTCTAGGTACCTCATAGGTGTCTGAATACTCAAGATTCTAGTGCATATCTGTGACAAAGTACACTTACTCATCATAGCTTTTCATGGTTGCAGTGGCTCTATAGGGTTTTCAAGAGTCTCCTTTCAGCTGCTTACCCCAGTCTTTTCTGTCCCATTGCTGCAGACAGCTCTCCTGCCATGGCAAATGCAACCGCTACCATTAAGATGTGGTCTGTTTGCTTGTTCTCACCTTCTACTCAAAACTAAGAGGCTTGCAGAAAGCTTTGCATCTTCTCTAGGCTTCAATATTGATGTTCCAGACTTTAATTACTATTTCTCCCTGAACAACATCTTCCTAAAAAGATATTTTCCTTTTTATATCACTTCTGGATACAAACCTGTCATTCCTCTGTAAGCAGTATAACCCTTTATGGTGAAGAATTACCTGTAAGTTTTTGTTCTATTGATGTATTTTTTTCTGTGACACACTTGTGTTAAATGTTGCTGCCTCTGATTGTAGATTATATATCAATAATAATTTTTTTTTCTGTAACTGAAGCTATTGTTAGTACTAAGCCCTATATGAATGGCTTAGGGGAAATACCTGTCACCTTTTCAGTCTGTGCTTTTCTTTGTTATTCCATCCTAAGTGTTACAATTTTTAAAAGATAGACTTCTCTCCAGCCATAGCAAAATATTGCATCAATGAAATGCTTTTTGATCCCAGAAAAGTTAATATATACAATTTCTGCTAGTCTGATACTGATTATTCAGCATCAGGTTCATTCATATCTAATGTTTATTTTCTGAAAAATACATTTTCTAAATGAAGCGAATATTTAACTTCTCCCTCCCTCCTATTATATTCTGTTTTCCCATCCCTATTAAAAGTTTGTGCCTTGAGGCCTACCAGCAGGGCATGCAATACCTACATTAAACCAAATTTAAAAGTAAGGATGCTCCTGCTGCTAACGTCCTTAGATCACAGACATGCAAAATGAAGGAAGTGGCAGCTGAAACTTTAATGGTAGAAAGTGCAGACTGAATACTTGGGGAAAAAACACAGTAGCTCTGTGTGAGGAAAAAAGTCCTGTTAGCATTTATGTACTTCAAAATGACAAGCTAGACAATTCCACATAACTGTGGGGCTTTCAGCTTTTGTTTTTTATAAAACCTGTGTTGTAGGTATAGCATTATTTACATTTTGGTTTTTTTTTTACTCAAAGGACTGTTACTATTATGTGTATGTATTATTTTGACTGTTAATACAGTGCCTCTTGTTGCACTGCACCGTGTGCATTCAATCACTTCTCTACCTTATGTATTAATTTAAAATAATATTAACACTTTGAAGCACAGGGAATCACAGAATAGTCATGGTTGGAAAGGACCTCCTAGATCACAGTCCAACCATATGCACAAAACCTAACATACCTGAATACCTAAATACCTGATTGATGAACAAACACAAAATAACCCCCTGCATGCCTGCCACTATAGCAAGTTGTGATCTTAAATAATTCGATGGATGGTGACTCAATGCCTCTCCCTGGGAAGGACGTTCCAGTGCCTCATCACTCCTTCTGTAAAGAATCTCTTCCTAATATCCAATGCAAACCTCCCCTGCCTCAACTTTGGACCATTACCTCTGGTTTTATCATTAGTTACTAAGGAGAACAGGCCAACACCCACATCTCCACAATGTCCTTTCAGGTAGTTGTACAGGGCAATGAGGTTGCCCCTCAGTCTCTTCTTCTCCAAACTAAACACACCCTCAGCCTCTCCTCGTACAGCTTGTTCTCTAAACCCCTCAATGAGCTTGGTAGCTCTGGACATGTTGCAGCATCTCAGTCTCTTTCCCATAATGAGGAGCCCAGAACTGAACACAGTACTCAAGGTGATGCTTCACAAGGGCACGATAACTTCCCGTCTCCTGCTGACCATGCTATACCTGATACAAGACAGGATTCTGTTGGCCTTCTTGCCACCTGGGCACACTGCTGGTTCATATTAAGCCAGCTGTCTACCAGCATCCGCAAATCCTTTTCTGCTGGGCAGCTTTTGAGCCACTCATCCCCAGGCCTGTAGCATTGCCTGGGGTTGTTATGACCAAAATGCAGGACCTGGTACTTGGCTTTATTGAACCTCATACAATTTGCCTTGGTCCATCAATCCAACTTGTCCAAGTCTCTCTGTAGAGCATCCCTGCCCTCAAACAGATCAATATTCCCACACAATTTAAGTTACTGCAGACTTACTGAGGGTGCTCTCAATCCCCACATCCAGGTCATCAATAAAGATATTAAACTAGACTGGCCCCAAAACAGATCCCTGTGGGACAACGCTGGTGATGAGCAGCCAGCTAGACTTCACCCCATTAATCACAACTCTCTGGAAATGGCCATCCAGCCAGTTTTTAACCCAATGACTCACAGGTAAGTAGGGTTCCTGAATCAGTTGTCCCTGTGCAAATCAAAAGCATTCCAGTGAAAGACAAAACCATTGAAAGTAAGATTGTGGCTGTTCCTACACATTGGGTCCTACTAAAGAAAAGATAGGGCCTCAAAATATTTGTGTGGAATGAGGTTCTGCTCATAAGGCACTGAAAAAAAATGAGTTTGCTAAGAAGCAGTGCATGAAGGATAAGGAACTACATCACAGTGAAGACATTGTTTTGAGTAACATTTGCCTTTTGTTTGTTTAAGTTGAAATGAAAGTGTTGCCTCAAGCAATCCTACAAAGCCCAGGGGAGCATCCTAGGTTCATGAAGCAGACTGTTTGCCCCTCATTAGACTTTGCAAGGTATGTACCTCTTTCCTTTCAGAATATAATTTTTAATGTGGATACTTTCAATCAGCTCTGCCACAGTGACAAATTGTGTTTGCTTTCTTGCAATATTTAAAACTGCAAAAATCAGACACAGGAAGTTTTCTCTTAGGTGAGTTTCATAATTAAAAGAGAAAAAATGAAATAGGAAAGAAATATGTTCTGTTTTCAGATATTTTATCGTACTTTTTAAACACCCTGTCAAAAGCTATAGGTAGTTGTTTCCATTTAGCATTGATGTGAATGCACATCATTGAAAATGTACTTATTTGGTGAAAAAGCCAGAATTTTTTAAAATTATTTTTTATTCAGGCACAAAAAAGCTTCATGTCTCCCAAAAGGTAATGAATCAAACTGTCTTGCAAAAACATTATCCTGTACTTAGTAAGTGCGAGAGTTAACAACAGTGCCATGATAATTTCAAGCCATCTTCTTGCACATGCCAGCATGGCTTCCCATTGCATTGCACTTGTTTCTCCTCTTAGTTAATTGCATCCATTTGTTTTTTGTGTCCCTCAGTGAGTACTGATCTCCCAATTATCTTCTGCCCCACTCTGCTCAAATTGCTTCCACTTCAGGAAGTGTGGTGGTTATTTTGTTCTTCCTCCTCCTTTTTTTTTTTCTCTGTTTTTCCTCCAGGCTCCTGCATCCCCTTTACAGAATCACAGAACATTAGGTATTGGAAGGGACCTTGAAAGATCATCTAGTCCAATCCCCCTGCCACAGCAGGATC